>PTFA01000001.1:14649288-14759930 GCA_003342895.1 Casuarius casuarius | reverse complement strand
AAAAAAAAAAAAAAAAAAAAAAAAAAAAAAAAAAAAAAAAAAAAAAAAAAAGAAAAAATCATGCATGCTTTTAGGCAATTGCTTTAAGGTGACAAGCTGTTTAGCCCCATTAATTGCCCGGCATTTAGATAAACATCACATGATACCAGAATGTTTTTTAATCATCCCTGCTTACATTTGGACCCATTAAACCGCTCGTATCCTGCTGCTAATGTTATTTAACGCATTCATTTAGGTGGTGGTTGTCCTGCTCTCTGTTTTCACGCTTTTTGATTTATCAGAAAGGTTTTCCATAGCTGATTGAATTTGCACTTTTTCAAGCAAATTAGATTCTAATCTGGCAAACAGGGAGGTATCATCGTTCTCGGTGATCACTTTTTCATATTTCACGTACATTTTGACTCACTTTTTTTCTCTTTGTTACTGCCAGAATCACTTTCTCAGCCATCTAATGGTTTATTATATCACTTTATATAGTGATTGAAATGAAAGTTTTGTTCAAGTTGCACAGTGGGAATATTTCCTATAGGCTCATGTGCTTGCTTTGGCCTGAGTGTATCAGCCTTTTTCTGCTCATTGCTGAATTACAGTCAAGCTCCTTGTTGGTAAAGCCTGAAAGCATCATGCCCTTGGTCTCCTAGCTTACCTCTCTTTTTTCCTTCATTTTTCTCACTTAATTTCTTGACTATTTTCCCTTCATCATACTGTTCGGTACCGTCCCCCCACGCCAAACACTAATTTCTCCGTCTCCCTGTTCACAGCACATTCAGATTATCCTGCTTATTGTCTGTTTTATTGGGGTTGTAAGTGCTTCCAGGTAGGAAATGTGTTTGCTTCTGTGTTTGTAAAACAGTATGTAAATCTGCAACAATATATAAGTGTTTTCTAATGATGCACCTCTGTGGAAGTTAATTAAGTTACAACAGAGCTGAGCTTGGCGCTTTGTATTCAGAAAGGCACAATTTATTTAAAGACCGAGGAGTCAAAATGAAAAATGAGATAAAGAAAGGTTTGAGTGGAAAGATGAGACTAGACTGCAAATTCGGAGCTTACTGTAGGCGCAATAAAAACTGGTTCTTTTAAAATCTATTATCTAGCGATGCTGATTTCAATATGAATGTAGTTCACTTTGGTTCTGATTCTGCTGCAGATCTTTTAAAAACAGATCTCGTTGGCTTTTCGCACGAGGAATTTGTTCTTGATGCATTTGCTTGAAACGACTTTAGAAAGCCCATCTGTATTTTCCAGTTTTCCCTGTACAGTGCTCTCTTCTTTTTGCTTTTAGGCATTGATGTGAAGAGCATTCTGCTTTGCAGAAACTTTAAATTTTAGGCACACGTTGGCCAGTGTGTCAAATACAGTACCAAATGAGGTTCGTTTTATTTCTCTAAGTGATCTCTTTAATTTCCCTGCTTTATCTCGGTTTTAAAGCTTTATTCAGATCTTTGTGTCTGGGATTAATTTGACTTGGCACGCGCCGACGTCTCTGTCTCCCAGGAGCAGCTGATTATTTACAATGAATTTCTTTTTCCCCTTCTCCCTATGGCTCGCGGTTAAGAATTTTACCTACACAGCTACAAATAATACATGAAGAAGCAAAAATATTCTAAGAATAAATAGCTGAGCTACCTGCAACAAAGGGAAATTCAAACATGGCTCATCTTGTCATGAGTCCAAACCAGTTGCTTCCTGGGACATCTTTGGTTTACGGTGCAAACCTTTGAATAAGGAATCGTAAGACGCTATCTTTGTAGCTGTACAGAAAATATTGGGCTAGGGGCCTACCATGAGGCAAGGACTTTACTAGCGTATGTTAATTGTATGCTGAATTAATGGCATGCACGTAGGATATGCAGGCCGTCCCTGGTTGTGTAGTGCAGGGAGCTTCCGTGGTCCTCTGTGGGCAACTGGGTCTGTCAAATAATTGCAAAGAAGGAAGGAGAGTGGGGAGCATCTGCGTGTGGGTCGCGTTGTGGACATCTGTCTGGTGACGTGGCAACGTGGTTGTGGAAGAAGCGGGATCCGGAGAGGGAGAGCCAGCGTGGTGGTGGAAGAAGCGGGATCCGGAGAGGGAGAGCCAACGTGGTGGCGCAAGAAGCGGGATCCGGAGAAGGTGAGACAATGTGGTGGTGGAAGAAGTGGGATCTGGAGAAGGCGAGCCAACGTGGCGGTGGAAGAAGCGGGATCCGGAGAGGGAGAGCCAATGTGGTGGTGGAAGAAGTGGGATCTGGAGAAGGCGAGCCAACGTGGCGGTGGAAGAAGCGGGATCCGAAGAGGGAGAGCCAACGTGGTGGTGCAAGAAGCGGGATCCAGAGAGGGCGAGCCAGCGTGGTGGCAGAAGAAGTGGGATCCGGAGGAGGTGAGCGTAGCCAGCACCATGGCGACTTATTTGACGTGCTTTGTGGTCGCAGCGAAGGGAACCCGGGGGGAGGAAATTATGGGGAGAAAACTGTGGGTTGGCAGTCAGCTACAGCAGGCTGGATCCTTCTAGGATCTAGGAACTTCTAGGCTGGAGGTTGCTCCCCCTTTAATAAGCCATCTTGTGTCTTTCGACCTATTTTGATATTCTGATTGCTCCTTGTCCCTCTGTCAAAAGATTTTTTGTATACCTAGAAAAAGACCAGTAATCGATTAATGTAGAAAATCTAGTAAATGAAACACAGAGCAAGACTTTTCCTAAAACCAGTTTGGTGTCATCATGTTATTACAGCTGGTAGTGGTATTGTAACATGCCAAAATCTTTCTAATATGCAAAAATAACCCCCAAAATAAAGCAGATGCTCCCATGCCCTGCAGGCATGCTTTCATTAAAATATAAAGTGCACGTTTTTCGTGTTTTTTTAGCCATGCTTGTGCTTACCTCTAAGTCTCCGTGAAGTTCCTGATTATTTACATGTGAAAGTATATCGTTCAGGCTCAGCATAATCCCCGATTCAACGAATTGCACGTGACAGTGAAAAATAATTGATAACTCCGGAGGGAGTTTGTAGTAAATCAGGGTATATCCCTACGGCTGTCAAAGGCTTCCTCTCTCTCTGAGTCGTCTCCAGAGTGAAAGTCAGAGCTGGCACCGGTGAAGCTGAGAGCAACCAAAAAAGTGTCAGGAGTGAAGATCTACGATAAGCACAGATGGAAAGAGCCAGATACAGGAGAGAAAACAAAGGAGTTTGGGCCGGGGGGGAGGTGGAATTTTTGTCTCTGGTGAAAGAAGAAATGAATGGCGAAGAGCTGTGGAACAGCATAAAAAATGAGATTATAGGAATGGCTGATCAAGTCTTGTGTCGGCAGGCCAAGACAGAGAAGGAGAGGTGGGTAACGAAGGAAGAGCTGTCGAGCTGAAAAAGCGTTAGAAGTTAAAGAAAATGGGGGGAAAAAGAAAGGAAAAGAAAAAGGTGAAATCTAAGGTCTGGGTTCAAGAGATGGACTGGGTCGTTGATGTCGAAAAGGCAAATAGAGAAGTGCCTCAGTACGGGAAGAGCATCAAGAAGCATGCGTGGAGAGAAGCCCAAAATGGGTTGCGTTGCAAGACGAGGGAGCTCTTTACGTGCGATGCTTGGACTGCAGATGTCAGCGCTGAAACCAAGGGATGCTTGAGAACAAGCAGGCACAAAAAATAAATGGTTGCAAGATTATTTGGAAGATCTGCGAAACGTGCAGAACCCAACAGGTAGCTGAGCCTGGAGGAGCTTCCTAGACAAAAAGAGGGAAGGAAGACGTTAGAATTAATGGATGCATAAAGCACTCGATAGCTTGGGGAAAAAGGAAGAGGAGGACTTCTAGGGAGCATCAAAAGAGCTGCAAAATAATTACAGGCAGCAAACACGTGGTAAAGGCAGAGTGCGTATGATGAACACATGAGTTAAGGGTATCTGCTCAGCATTTCATTTGTAAAATCTGTTGAATGAGGAAAAGCAGCAATAGTATCAGTTATGTAAGGAGATGTTTATTAACCAGCTTAAAGCAGTGGCAGAAACTGCCGAGAAATTCTTCTGAATTGAGGATCAGCGTGAAGTTGTTCAAACGTCATCTTCATGATGGAATAGCAGTGATGAGGAGTCGAAACAACGTGGAGCAAGTGGGGAAGGGAAAGCAGGTATGCTTGGGGAAGCTCAAAGATTAGGAGCTGTGAAGGTGTTGCAAAAAGAGGTGTAAGACTAGATGGCTTTATAAAACACTAAGTCCTAAAAAGTCATACGTTTAAAAGGGGGAAAAAATCCGTATGTTGGAGGCAACTTTTATCTTTAGCATTTCAAACAACAGTGCTGGAATAGTGGGAAGACCTGTGCTGCTTCATTCGAAGCAGAAGGATGGGTCTTTAAATGCCCAACGTACTGACCATATATAACACTGATCCTACAAATTATATTCAACAAACTTGAGATTTGCTGTAAAATCTGACTGCCTTGTCTCTTTGGGGCAACGAGGGAAGATTTTTATTCCCCCGCCTCGTTTGAGCAAGGTTAACCAGATGATCGGTTCTCACTTCACTCGCCTGATCCCAGCTTTAGAAATCTCTTTCCTTAGGATAATAAGAGTGAAGGATAACGGGCTAACAGAAGAAAAAAATAAAGATGGGTCACTCAAGCGAGTATTACAACTTGTGGCTGTCAAAAGCCCAAGCCGTGGGTTTTGAAGCGTTGTGCTTGAAATATAAGGGCCGTCCTAGCACTGCTTAAAAATTCATTTTAGCTACCTTTAATTTATGCTGCAATGTAAGAAGGTGCTGTGTTTTAATGGTTGTTCGGATGAAAAAACATCAGTGCAGGACTGAAGTAAAGCAAATGCACCGTGTTCACCCCCTTCTCCCATTTCATGTTTGTTTCTTTAATTGCTCAGTGATCAACAGGTGGAATTACAGGAAAAAAAAGTCCTTCCATAGTATAAAATTGAGCTAGAAGTCGGACTCCCAGCTAATTAGATGCTCTGCTGTTCATCTTTGCAAACTCAGCCTGTGCAGGTTTCTGCTCCGGTAAAGCCTTGCCCAGGGTTGCATCACGTCCATGATGCATTAGGAAAGAAGAGTTACCATCGTTAAACTGCTTTGTCCCCCTTAGTGGAATAAAAGGGAAAAACGTGTGCTAATTGCATGCGGAGAAAGCATTTCCTGGGCTCCGAACCCTGCGTCTGACCCCTCGTATCAGCGCTCCGGGATGGAAATCGCCTGACTCTCAGGATCATTTCCCGCGTTTGTCGGGGAGGTAGCGGAGGGAGCGGACGGATAAGCGCTGCGTTGCCGTCTCCCGCTCGCGCTCCCTCCCTTCTTTCTCTGCGTTTGTTTTCCACATGAGTGGGAAACAATCGCCGCTTCCACGCGGAGCCCTTCTCCCATTCCTGGGAAAATAGCAGGGAATGGGGAGCATTTGCATAATCGTCTTTGGGGCTATTGTGGGCGGGCTTTGGATGCCGGCACGGAGCTGCCGACCGGCCACCTGTCCAGAACAAATGAACTTAGCCTTTGTATAACGTTATCTGCTTTTCCACAGCGTTATTTCTGTGCAATGAATAACTCGATTAAAATATTATAAGACCCATCATTCAGTAGATGTTTGCAGTGGGCTTAAATCCCCCGAAAGGAGAGGTGGGAGGAGAGAGTTTCTCCTCTCCGTGTTACATTTGCAGGCTGCCTCTGACATAGTTTTATAACTGCCTTTGTGAAATTATCCTCATGAATATTAATCAGGGGTGTGGGAAGAAAAACGCCAAACCCCCAGATGATTTGCATTCCTCCTCGTAGCGATGATAAATTAAGCGTCGTCCGATGTTTTCGGATGGTCTGTTTCGCCCGTGTAAAGCAATTAATGGACCAGCTGAGTTGGTGGGAGGGGAGCGAAAGTCCCGAGGATGCTTCTCCTGCCTCCTCGCAAGCATCAATCTGCTCCTCTGTGCGCTTCTTTTTGGACTTTTGAATATATCAATGTTACTGTTTATTTGCCTTTTGCATCCTCCCAACGACTCAAAATTCAGATTTTAAGGGGAAAAATACAAGATGCCATTTTTCACGTAGCTTCGATGCTTCTGGCAGCCGAGCTACCGCAAGGGCCGAGCGCTCTTGTCGCGGTGCTTGAGCGTGTCCGAACCTTTGCGATCGGTGTGTAAGGACTGAGTTTCGATTTCTGCATCGTGACAACACCAACCCTTCGAAACTTTATTTCTTGCCGGAAGAGGTGTGGAAGCAAACCTTGATGCTGGGATTTCCATGTTGGCATTTTACTTTCATGCGGATGTCTTTTATTGTTGCTTTCGTTGCATATCGAAAAACCCGTGCCCAAAATTTGGCTAAATAATAGTACACTAGGCTAAATAATAGTAAACTAGGAGTAGAGAGAGGCATGGGTTTTCCGTCCCCGCCTTTTCGAACTCTTTCAATTGCAGTTGGAGGCCGCACAACGCCGTTATCTCAGTTCCCTTTTTCAGCCCATCATCGGTGCTCGCTCTTGCATTTATGACTTCTCTTTGGTGGCAGGGGATGAGCAGAGGGGAGATTTATCTCGATCTTCAGCTGTGGTTGCAATCCAGTTCTTCAAACGGGATTTGCTTTTCCTACCCTGTGTTGCTGCTCTCTTGTCCCTGATAACCCAGTCGAGTAGCTGCAGAGCTGCTGGTCTTCTGCTTCCCTGATTTAGCGATCATCTAGCAACGTCTCACCAACGCCGTGCTTCTCTGTTTACAGGGGACCTATGCGTGGGTGATACCGGCTGCACCGGTATTGAATTTGTTGTGAGCTTTGGTGCAGAGGTTGCGTGGAAAGTCATTGCATTCATGGAAATGCATTCATGGAAAGTCATTGCGTTGAGCAGCGACGCTGCTTTGAAGAAAGCCAAGTACGTCTCCCGCACGAGGGGCTTCTTCCGCGGAGAGGCGACACCAAAATCGTTCCGTCGCATTTTGCTATGGTGGAATTTAATTTAGGATTAAAGTGGAAGGTGCTGGGCAGGAATACACATCGCAGGATTTGGTGGTTCCTGCAAAAGTTCAAACTGTCAAACACCTTTTTTTGTTGTTTTTTAAAAAAAAGACAGACACATACAACCAGGAATGAACATTTAACTTCTGTAAATTAGCAAGACAAGAAGCTTCAGGCCAAGACTTGCTACTTCAGCACTTAACATTTTCATGTATCTTTTGATATTGTGTGTGGCTGATTCATTGAATTTATGTATTTTTTAATAATATGAACACTGTTAGTTAGAATTACCCCATGAAAAAGGAGCTCTTTTGTTTAAATTACAAGCCATGCTGTAGTTTCCAAACCCTGAATCGTTAAATCTGTTTTCTGGGCCTGAATGTCTTCTTTAAAGGCCAGTAGTGAAGTCTGAATGGAAAAACTGTGCGTGTTGAAGAATTGGGTATGATTTTTTTTATCTTGTGCCAAGTCCTTCATAACAACTGGAAAATCATTTCACTTTTAATTCACTATTGAAAATCGACATTGTAGCGCTATTGAAAATGGGAATTGCTGCCTGCAGACCTCGGCGTTCCCTGACTCCTGGTTTCCGATTTGCAGACCTGGCTCAGAGCAGGGGTTATTGAAGCAGGTCTCCGCTCGTATATGACTTAAATCGAGGATTTTAAAATCTGATCGTTCGGGTTAATTCGATTCCTTTCGCCATTACTCATTGCTGAGGTTCCCCAGGGTTTCCAGATGTCAGCTTGCTGCTGGCCCTTGGAGACTGAGGATGCTACGGGGGATCCTTGCTCCTTGTTTTACCGTTAGGAGCCCGGTACCTCGTTTTAATGTCAGTCAGTTTAATTAATGCTTTACGTTGCTCTCTAAATACGCTCATGTTTCTCAGAGCCGTGGCGTGAACAGTACCTAAAAATCCACATGAAGTGGAAAATGAACCTACATTTTTTTTTGTAAATCTTGTCAGGTGCATTTGTTTAAAAAAAATTCCTCTTGGCTGAAATTGTTTGTAATTCAGTGGGTTTTTTTCATGTTCTGTAATAGTTACCGTAAAATAAATACCGTACTAAAATGGAGGAAAAAAAAGGTAACACTGGGGAAGGGAGGAAAGCAATTACATGTTTTCTAAATTGTAATTTCAGTGTGTGAACAGTTTGTATGGTGTTTATGTGAGTGACTGTTCTTAAATTATATTGCTACCTTATAGCACCATCATTTTTAGTAATTTAATACCATTTTGCCAAAAAAAAAAAAGATTTGCAATCGGAGGTAGTTTGGAGGGAAGGAAAGAAACCCCCGTTTTCAGGGGAAGGAAAATGAAGTGCTTTTGATGGCCGTCTCGAACAGCATCTCCCTGGCTCATTCAGGTGGTTGCAGGAATGTTATTTCTTGAACATGTGGGAGCTGTATTTTCTTTCGTATGGCTTCGAGCTCGATTCCCAGCAGCCACCCAGTTTGCAGAATTGCTCAGAGAGGAGATTTGCTTTTTCTGACTTTATTCTCTCTGCTCTCTCTTTGCGGTCAAACTCATCTTTTCTTCCTCCCAGGACTTTCCGCTTCGGGGACCGAATCTTCGTTGCACGGCGTACCTGCCTCGCGGTACCAGTGTTGTGTTCGCTTGGTCTTTTTAGGAAAGCTTAATGATACTCTTGGGCTAATACTATTTGCAATTTAAGGATTGGAATATTTCCATTTTCGTCGCACTGTTTTATCCCGAAGCTCCTGGCATGGAAATACTAATACAAGAAATACTTCCATGGACATACTGGTAGTCATAGAGTGACTTCGCTAGGCATGATGCCGCCGATATTAACCATTGCATATACATATATGTACATACATATACGTACATATATATATGTGTGTGTATATATATAGCTTCGAAGCCACGTCTACATAAGGCAATAGCGAATTTGTGTTGAAGCTGCCGTGCTGTAAGCAACCTTGGGTGCAGGTGAGCAGCGGTGCTGGGGGTTGGCAGGGGTTGGCTCCGGCTGTGGCCGTTTGGGTTTAGCTAGCTGCACTTGCCCCAAACCTATTACTTTTTTAAGGCATTTGCTAGGTCACCAGTAACGTTTCGACTGGGCGCTGGAGGGATTTGACCTCGTATTTGTCGTTGGTAAGAGCATGCACGCAAACGCTTACTGCTGCGGATTTGATGCACGGGAGTGTTTGCACAAGGCTGTTCCCACTGGGATATTGCTGATACTCCCGGAGGCTGCAGGCTTTTTTTTTAACCTTTTATCGTTTTAAAAGTAGTGCCTACTAGTCTTTGGAAAGCACAAGTTGCCACTATGCACAAAGTAGTTTCATAAACACTAAATGCTCACCGAGGTTTTGCTCTGTGTAGGTAATAACCGAGCAGCCCGAGACATGAAATCCTGCAACTTCGCCTAATTGCTGTGCAATCCCGAACGAATGCTGTGCTGAGATTAGTGCAGGCCCTAACATTATGTATATAAAAAGGTGTGTGTGTATGTATATATTCTGACCCATTCAGAGGGTACTAGTGCTCTTAGGTGCTGCAGTGGTCCACGTAATAATTTAAATGAGATATATTCATATATCTGTGGATGCAGAGGTGTTTCCATGCACTAACACTCGTGCAACTGCTTGGCAGGAAAGAAGACCCTGTTTCCAAGTAGCTCTTTTCAATCCCATCCTAAGACAATTTCAAATTAAAATACATAGCCTGCTTGCTGCCAGTGTAGACTTTTAAATGAGTTTCTTCCGTGCTGAGTTCAGGCTGCTTCTCTGGTTGGTTTTATTGATGCTCAGGTAAGCTTAGCTCTTGAGAGCCGGTCTTGTCGTTAGGACTAAATACGCAAATAAAAAGATTAGGCCTGTTTGGGCTCCGAATAAGTTTATTCTTCAATAAATAACTTTGGCACAAATAATCTTGGTATGATTTTACTGCCATATTTCAGTCCTAGCTAGTTTTTTCCTGATTTGGAAGCAGACTTAGGAATTTGCCCTATCTGATTTTTTGAAAATAGTGCTGGAAGAACACTGCGTGCGTCTGCGCAAGGAGGATTGGGCTTGGGAGCCATTTAGAAACCACCCCCCAAAAAAAGCGAACCACAAAACAACCTTAAAACATCACAGGACTTTCCTTTTGGACTTCTCCTCCCTACTCACCCCGTTGCAAAATTATCTAAAAGCCAAGAGCTCCGCGGTGGATGTTCATGGTTTAATTTTCAGCGCGGGAAAGCTCAGTGCAAGCTGCCCGGGGTCCGATGAGGGTCTGACGCCGCGGGAAGATGCCCCGTTAAGAGGAGAGGTGCCATATGCTTTCCGGTGCTCCGCTGCCAACCCGGCCGCTTCCCTGCCGTGCAAGCGTCTTCGGGAGCAGATGGTGCCCCTGCCCTGCGCTCGGCGTTTTCCGGCTCTTCTCAGCTGCTCTGTTTGCGGGATAGTGCCGAGTCTGCAGATTTTTCCCTGCGAAATGCATGAAATACACACATGCGAATGTGTATGTATATAATAAATACGTACATATATAAGTTACCATGGGTGGACTCAAAGCTTCCCAATGCGACTGAAAAACCTCATGCTGGAGATACCTCAACGCTGCCTTTCCTTCTCTTCTTGCTGGCTTTGCCAGTTTATTTACTGTGCGGAGATTAGCTTCACTTTTTTTTTCCTTTTTTTTTTTTCCCCCCCTTCTGAATTCTTCCTGTCAAAATTCATTTTTCTTAAATGAACAGGAAGGAAATGTTTTTTTACGTGAACCAAGTCAAACCGAGCTGGACTTGGAGTCTCTTGGCAGCTCTTGCAAGATTTAGCCGACCTTGTGACTTCGGAGGCGACCTTGTGACTTTGCAGAAAAAATTATTTTAAAATAGCCTGTTTTCGCCTTAGCTCAGCCTCCTGGGTGGTGGAGGGGTTTTTGTTCTGGATATTCGAACATGAACTCAGTCCTTAACATCTCTACAGTAGTTGCAGCTGCCTGTTCTTCAGTCATGGCAAAAATAGAGAAGATTTCACTCTAAAAAAGCCGTGCTTTTTATAAACTGAAGATGCAAGAAAAGGTAGTTTCAGGTTACTCAAATCTTTCTTACAGTTTTGCACACTGAATATTTATGTTCTGCACCCTGACATCGGGTCAGTGCTCCTGCTTGATTCAAAAACCTTTTACTTCTTTACTGGAAGGAAAAAAAAACCTTAGTAGGTAGGACATGATTTGCATGGATCTAAAGTGGATTTGCTGTGATTGCTTCTTCCAAAACGAAAATCGGCTCTATCCATCTGTCTGCCCTGGGAGAACAAGGGACATTGCAAAATACTGGTTCGAACACAGAGCCACCGCGGCACCTGAACGCTTGGTATCTTGGGCACGTTGAACTACTGATGGTATGTGTCATTGCTGTGAAACCTATGGCAACATCTTCCACATCTCTTGAGGCAACGGCTTCTCCCGGGACAAAGCAGCGAGTTGCCGATCATCCGACTGAATTAAATTCACCTATGATTTCACACCTTCATTTGGTTGAACGTACCCAAGTGTCTTTAAGGAAGGCAAAGGAGATGATTGCCCAGGGCAGCAGATAGCAGGGATTGCATGACCGTGCTGGGTGAGGGCAACCCAAGGTCTCCTCCCCGTGCAGGGACCTCGGGCTTGCTGCTGCCGCTGCTCCAAGAAGCATCGGGATGCGTGGAGCAGCCGTCCTGGTTATCCCCAGCAGCGTGAGAGGAGCAGCAAACTCCGTTTCCTGGGGTTGGTTTTTTTATTCATCCCTGAAGAGTAGAACTCAGTTTTGCGTTCACTGTTGGGAAACCTTGGGACCAACCCTGTATGATTGTTGACAGTTGGAGGCGTAATAATTTGGGGTTATTTGAGGTTGAAATGCTCCATTGTCATCTGGCATTTCATGAAGTGCAATGTCAAGTATGTGATGGAGCAATTTAGCAATAGCGGCCTAGGCATTAACTGGAGGCCACGGGTTAAAGATTCTTGAGAATGTCATTTTTCACTCCAGCTCAGCTGAAAGATCAAAGAAGCTTCTGTTGGTGTTGAATAGAAAAAACTGCAAAAACTCGAGTTGTCCCAAGTAATCAGTAGTTTGTTGTTCTGATGGACTCGTAATAAAGATTGAAATTGGGAGTTATGGAAAGAAACTATTTACATATTATTCTTCTTGGCAATATCTTCCAAATTTCTTGCCCATGGAAGAGATTTCAGGGCGAGGAGAATGAGATTGTTCGTTCTTAAAAGGCCGATGAACCCAGTTATCTTAGGAACTTGCAGATCAGCCGTCGCGGGCAGGCCAGTCGGCCAGTTTGTTCTTGGCTGCGTTTCTCTCGAAATATTTTTCCTCAAGCTTTCAAATTTCTTCTGCATTTCTCTGCAGGGCACAATCACATCAGTTTTTATCTCCTTATATGAGTACAAATTCTTCAGCAAAAGTGCTTAGACACAATTCCCATTACCCAGATTTGTTTTTGGGGTTGGTTGTCCACCACAACACATCATCTCTGCTGACGCTACTGAGAAGTAGCTCACCCGTCCCTCTTCGCAGGTCAATTTTCAAAATTTGGTAATGGGCAGAAGACAGAAAAAAATAGCTTTAGTATCTGCTGGTCTGAAATGTCGAAAATACTTACCTCCTCTTCTGGCTAGCTGAATAATTCTGGTGTTTTACTGATGCGTCTAAGTGCTTATGTCAGTAACTGGATTAAGGGTACCAAAACTTGCAGTCCTAAGCATGTACACTTTTTTTCTTTCTCATTTCCACAGAGCAATTTGGTTGAAACAGTTGCCCAGCCAAGGTGAATCACTTTCATTTGTTGAGAAGTTTGCAGATCGTTACCTCTCTCTGTCTTATACTCTTAACATTTGCAATGGTCCTTTTAGTGCATAGGTATTTGTCAAAAACCAAAGCAAAACTCTGAGACTACCCTTCAGATTTACTACCTGAACCAGCCTGTTGGAGCGTCTAGAGTACAATTAATTCGTTTACTTGACCGTGCAGAACAAGGGCTTGAGGACTGATGGAAAGCCTGGCATCCTGGAGACGATTGCCACTTGACTACTGAGTTAGAGTTGGCTTTGTGCCTTGTAACGTGACATTGAAGTTTATCATGCAAAGTAGATAAGCGGCTGTATTTAATATCTGTATTTCAGTATGACGCTGTGGCTTGCTTTTTTATCCTTGCTTTAGGATAGTCTTTTCTAAAGATACCGTGTGTAATGCTCCCAAAACCTGAAGGAAGCCTACTATCAGGGAAGCTGTAGTAGAAAAGTAGGATGACTTTCCTAGGGAAAACTCTTCGTTAATGCTCATCTGATGATTATCTCATCTGATGATTGCTGCTCATGTTGATCGGGTGGTATGTTGAGGTAATGTGGTGGAGTGGTCGTACTGGTAATACTTGGAAGGGGTGAATGTAGGTGAACCCTTATCCTTGGACGTGTGTTTTCGGAGGTACTTAGGGGAAAGGTGCTTTGCTCCGTTAACCCACAACTTCGTAGGTCAACAAATGCGGCTGTCTGGGCATAACTTTTGTTATTATCTTATATAAAAGGCTGAAATATTATTGAGGTAATTAAAAGTAGCCTTTCAGGGCTGATGTGTTTAAGAAAAATGCTTGAAAGAAAATCGACAAGAAATACAAGCCAAAAATCCCACAGTGCAAAGTCCGAATAGCGGTTATAATGATTTTTAGAGTTAACTTTGGTTAAACAACCTTTGCCACTGGAGACGTACCAAATTTGGTGAAGATACGGCATCGTGTTTTTGGACAGATTTGCCCTCCTTCCCAAGCATTTTACCAGGACAAATGTACCCATTTTAACTAGCATCACTAACTGATTTGTAAAGTTCAAATAAAAAAAAATATAAAAAAATGGAACCTGCAATTCAGTAAAGATAAAACAAGCCTTGAAGTTAATTACCAAATGCAAAATTAATGTTGATGCTGTAGCGATTGATTAATTTCTGAATACTAACACTTAGGTGGTTATAAACTGATGAATAAATAATGCTTGCATGTGAAGCACAGCAAATTTAATACCTCCTTGCCAGCTGTTACAGAACGGGGGGGAAAAAAATACAGTTGCGCTACATAAAACATGGGGCTGCGTAAACGCTTTGTAATCACGTGAACCTTTAATTAAGAAGTTCCCGCAGAATGTGAACTACCAACGTGCTCAACTGGGAAGACCCCATACCATGGATGGTATCAGGCAGGTCCAGACATCGCTGCACCTCCGAGAACAGAACAAATCCAAACCCGGCTTTTTTACAACATGGAATAAAGTGACTGGAAAACCTATTCCTCAACAGATAAAGAACGGAAGGAAGTAATGTTTTGCGGTCTGTTTATAGGGAGATGAAGCACGGACCCTTTTAAGGCATGCTTATTATATGTGAGCATTTAGATTCAACAATTATTGGCTCTAATGATGTTGAAAGCGTGGCCTGCCGGGAGCGTATTGCTGCTCCTTACCTTTGGAGGTTCCAGCGCTTTTTCAAAATATTCGCATTTTCTAGGCAGAAATTTAGAAATTAAGTGGCATTATTTGAAAACACACACACATGTACGGTTTATTTTTAAACATAAGTGCAAAGCTGAACGGTGATGGTGAGAGGACCATCACTTTAGAAACCCAAGTTTTGTTGCCGACTTATGGGTACGATTTTCCAAAGCAATTCGTCTCTGGAACAAGATAGAAAGGTAGTAACAAGTCTTTATTCTGATACAAACATTCCCATGTGCTGTCTTTTTAGCTTGAACACTTCTAATATTGCTCTGCTTTCAAACTAGTTAAAAGTAACCTTAAAGGCAACAAATATGTTGAAGTTATACAGCGTGCTGGTTTGCGTGGAACATTTTAGTGAGGTCATTACCTTAAACTAGACGATTTGAGTTAGAGTTGGCAAGTCCATATTCTTGCATTCCAGATAATAAATAGCTTAATTGAATTTATTTATTCTGATGAACTCTTAATTGCTTGCAAATGTCACCTTTCTCCAAGGCACCTCCAATGCAGTTGCGCTGCAGGGTGTCGCAGTGCAATCGCCTTCGCTGGTGCCGGTAACGCAAGTTAATCACGCTGCGATGAGCCTTGGGGGCAAATAGTAGTTTTAGCATCAAATTGGTATATATTGGCAGGTATGGGTTTATTTGCCTGTATTCACTTATTTTGCAGGAAAAAAATAGGCTTTCAGATCCACGAAATGAGGTGAGTGGCTTTATAAGCCAGTTTGATGGCTGAGATGCTGCTGTTACTATGGATTAAAGCCAGTGACTTCCACTTGGCATAGTTAAACTCTCCTGCATTTATAGAAATATCTCTGATCTTCTTTGGGGTGATCCAAATTTTTTTTTAATGTCCCCCATGGAGCTTAATAAATACTCTCAGTTTATTCTTTACCCCATCATACATGTTTGAAACTGCTTGTTGCCTCACTGTCCAGCAATGTTAAATTATCTCAAATGGAGATAATTCTTTCGAGGACAATTTTTAATACATTTTGGCTTACGCTAAAAAACACCATCGTGCTGGACTTCTGCCCCCCATTCTTTTATATGTTGATCTCTATTTTTTTTTAAACGTGTGTATGAGTTTGTTGCATATTGCTGCACATTTCTTTCCGTTTCTTTAATTTGTGGCTTCTGCTTCTTTGGTGCATTTCAGCCATATTTGATGATATAAATGTTTAATTTTAACAGATAGTGTCACCATCTCTGTCTCCTGTCCTGAGTCTCATAATCTATGATTCTTAATTGTATCCTCTTTCTGTATTTATCTATTTTCTGTAAATTCTTAAACTTAGTTCATAATTTTGCATTTCATTAATCGTCTTAAACAGTGCAGTTTTTTAGGATATTTTAATCTTTCTGTGATACTGCATTTGCAGGCTTTTTAAAGCCAGCTTTAATTTGAATTTTCCATTTATATAATTCTTTCCTGACACTCTGTTTCATCACAAGGTTACGAACCTCATGCAGCTGAATTTCAACCTTGTGATTAAGAAATAGAAGTAGAAATGGACCATGGAGTTTTCCATAACTGCGCTTCCTCAATTAGTTATTACTCGTGATGCCGTACGTGGCTTCAAACAGATTTCTTAAAATCCTCTCTGTTGCAGGCTCTGGAAATGTTGATAATGAGTCTGGTTTTATTGTTTAATCTACCTTTGGGGATAAATAGTCTAGTATGTGGTTTTATCATATTTCCATAGTTTTCTTGCCTGTACTTTTCCATTTCCACTTTCCTTTTGCATCTTTCTACAATTCAATCTCATCATGTAGGAGAACAGATACGTTTGGTGATGTTATATTCCACCATAGCTTATTGGTTATGTTGTTGATGTCCCCTCTGCGGTCCTGGTGTTTTTATTATTGTCCAGTTCTTCTATTTTGCTTAATTTTCTTTGCAGTTGCCTGAGTTGAACTTCCTCTCATCTCCCAGCAAACAGCTGCAGATTTGACTTAACCATTAAGTCACTTAAAAATAAAAATTATTTTTGAATTCTTTCACACTCATAGACTGCGTTTATCCTGTTTTCAGCCACTTTGCAATGAGAAGCTGGCACTGTTTTGCAAGTTTTGATTTTTAGGCTCCTTTACAAACCAAATATTACGAGGGTTATTTGGCAACGCTGGTTGACCGGTCTCCTCCAAGAAGGGTTGGGTTAGATTATAAATGCCTTTTTTCTTTTTGGAAGAAAGCAGTCCCTTTTTTTAGAAGGAAAAAAATAACAAACAATGTTGACCGTGACAGATTTAAGTTTTTTGGAGGAGGAAAGCTGTGTGAATGGGATAGCGTATCTGGGAACGTACCAAGCTATATTAACCTTTTTGCTACCTTCTTTAACAAATGACTTGTCGGGAACTGATTCTAATGGCAGTATTAAACTTTCGAGCAGTGCAGCTCTTCCCTGACTTCACACATTGCAAAACCGGGACGTGCCACATTATGGTCTTAATAATCCCTCAGCAGAGCAGACCATTTAGAGGTGAGTATGGGGAAGGTGAGAATTTAAGAAGCTGTTGCTTTTTTGGGTCAGAATTGGTGCTTTGCTCTCTACCACAGCACTAGAATGTGGTTCTCATCCTTCTCCAGCAACGTGAAGCTCCCTCTTAGGAGCGGGGGGATCAGTGTTTCGAGTCTGTAGAGTCCACTTCGTACGTCTGCAAGTGATATTTCTCAACTGTTAAAGCAGAAGATCGTGCAGAAAAGTAAAATTTCTCTATCTGACAGCAGCACTAGTTCAAACCCCTCATCAAGCATCTTAAATAGCACCTCTTAATGCTTTTGGTTTGTATCCCAGAAGCTGGCTAAGAAGTGGTGATGAGGACGTGGTACGGATTTCTCCCATTTCTCTCTTTTCTAAAGAGCAGGGGCGGCAGTTGAAAGGACTTGCTGCTTTGGAGCCACAGCACGGTTCTTGTGGAGAAACGGGCGCGCAGAAGTCTGTCATGGCTGACGGCAAGCAACAGTGCTGGTGGCACTTCTCTGTTGTCATCCAAGCATGTTCCTCCCCAAACACTGGTTTAGAAGAGGGGTTTGGGGAGAAACTGTGTGTCTGTGGTTAGTGAATTTTGCTGCTGGAGCTCCTTACCTCCGAGGCACAGGTTCTGACTTGGGGAGCAAAAATATCATGTATCTAGAGATGTGAGGTTCTGCCATGCTTTCTATCGCAGCAAGGCACCATGTGAAAGCACGTTAATCTAATAAAACCTGTCAATCATTCTCTATGCTGAATGTTCATTCAGAGTCTTTGTCCTTCTGTCAAGGTTCAATATTGCTAAAATTGCCTGAAGTTATAAAATGAACATGGCCAACAGCCTTATTGTCCAGTGCAGTACAGTGGGAGATCTACCTACTCTGTGAAGCAGTGGTACGCTGTTCAATAGTACTATACAGGACTTTGGTTTCTCTACTAGGAATGGAAATTTGCTCAAGAAAGCTCAGTCTGTTGACCAAGAGGCTGCTTCACTGTCTTTAACTATGCAGAAAAGTACTGTGGTTTAAGCCTTCAGGACTTTTTAACCTACTTCTGTTTCTTCTGTGGTCCAAGGAGGGGTGGGAATGGCTGGTTGCTTAGCCTCTTTTGCCTGCTAATAGGTTGTGGAGCTGTGTCTGTATGTCCTACATGAGGAAGGTCCCCAAACTTGCATCTGGCTCTCGATACCAAAGAGGTCAGACAACCCTACGGTGCATAGGCAGTACAAGCAGAAGAGGAACATCGCAAAAAAACCACATCGCTTGTTGAAATACTCACTGGACCATGCAACAAGAGAGTTTTGCACCAACCTAGACGCTTTCAGAACTAGTTTAAAGATAACCCGAAGTGTTTCCGAATGGAAACGCATCTCTAGTCTAGTGATCTAAAATGCACAATTTAGAAAGGGAAAATGATTTATACGAATGAATACTGTGGTTAGTCATTTTAACTGGCTTTATTGTAGTTTGTAACTTGCTCAGAGTTGCAGGTGGCTCAGCTACGTATGCTGTGTCCCATCGTGGAGAGGACAGTCGTTCCGATGGACTAAAATCCAGTAGTTTAAGGAGACTCCTTGTCAGGGAACAGAACGATTGAGTTAGATTTTTTCCTGCCTATTTTACGCGTGTTTAGAAACACAAATGTTGGTATTCCTCTTCTGTTGCGATACAGCTTCGGGCTCAAATACAAACTTTGCATTTGGACTGAGCTATGTTGGAGAAGTTGCATGGAAGTTAGTTTTATCACTTAATATTTATTGAAATAATCTAAACATGCAGATAAAGAAACTTCGAGCGTTTATTATTTGCCAAATGAACAAAAGCATTGCGGGGAGTTTGGCTTATATCGATTGCTACGTTAACTTAGTTGAGATCTTGGCCTGATGCAAGATCAGGAATTGAGTAGAGGGTATTGTGATAAATTAAACGAATCCGAATTGGCTTTAGGTCCAGACAACCGGACTCTGGAGAATTTAGCCTCTGATAATTTCCTGTCTTCCAGCAGAGAGCGACTGTCTTTGCAAGCTCCCGAGTTGAGGGTGAGATCTGAAAGACGGAGAAAGGGCAAACGTAGCTCCCGCCCTTGCAAAAGGAGCGCTGAGGGAGGAAGAGTTAAGAAATTACATCTCCTTTGGGTTAGTTAAAATTCCTAGAAAAGCAACAAATAGAAGTGTTAAGAAAAATAACTTAGCACTGATTTGGCTTTATTTTTTTTGCGTGCGTTAGAGGTAACAGGTCTGTAAATAGAGAAGGTGCTAGATATCTTGCCTACAGGAAAGTTGTTGATGCTTTCATGCGGTCCTCTAAAATGCATTGCTAGGGAAATGTGGTCTGGATAAAACTACCAGGGGGTGATGAAAAACATTTGGGAAATGGTGCTAAAAGAGGCAATATCAAACAGTTCTTTGTTCAAATGAATTGAGGTTTCACAGGGCTTGTCCTTAATCTAGTAGTAGTCAGCGCTGTCATTAATAAACTGGAGGATGGAGCAGGATATGTGCTTTATAAATGTATATGTGACTCGGGAAGGGCAGCGAGTGAGTCTGTAAGTGGTGCCGAAGTTCAAAAGCAGCTTGCAAAAATCAGAGTACTGTCTTTGGGGTTTTGGCCTCTACGTTTTAAGGAAGATTCAGACCGACTGGAGAGAGACCGGAGGAGAGCAGGGAAAATCACCAAGGGCAAAGAAAATACGTAGGTTACAAATTAAGACTGAAGTATTTAGGGGTGAATGGCAATTTGGCAATTAAGTATCTCACTATTTCAGTAAGTGAGACTCTTTGAACTTGGAAAATTGGTGTAAAATCATACTAGTTTAAGCAAAGAATCTGCGAGCCTGAAGAAACGTGCCTGAACGCAAGCATCCAGAGTGCCTTGATGGTGCTGGACCTAATTTTTTGAACTTTTGCGGCAGGGATGTTTTTCAAAATGTCAAAATCTCACGTGGCTCAGTTGTGTGCTCCTTTTTTGGAGGATTCTTTCTATATGGCAGTATCTCTTCATCCTCAGCCAGTCTCACTCTTGGGGAAGTAAAAATGGAATTTTTAAAATCTTCTGACATGAGTCAAGCCCCAACTTTTCCAGTGTTAGGAAATGACTTCATGCAGTTCTCCGTTTTGTTTTTTGAGAGCCACCAGAAACAAAATACCATTTTCCATCTTGCGCGCAACTCTGAACAATGGTCGTGTTTAAATTCCTGTCAAACAAATGGGCCAATATCACTGAAAATATACTCAATATAATACTACTCAAAACCAGAACTCATCTCCAAACTCTCCTCGTGCATAAGCAATGGTCGGGTGTGATAACGAAAATTTCTAAATAATAAAAATATTACTCCTGTTGCTGCTCTTGGAGAGCTTTTAGTTGAAGGTGTTGAGTAGCACAACCATCTTCCAAACTGCGGTGAAGTCGGTGGTGTTGGGAGTAATCTTACGGCTTCCAGAGAAGAAGGCAAGGAAAGAAAGAGATGTATACAAGTCTCCCTCTTGCAATGTTTGGCTACAAGAAGAGTAATTAGTAGACTTAGTACGTAGCGGCTAATGGATATTAAGCATACAGAGCATCAGCTTCCTAATCTGGGCTTGGCTTCAGGTAAGAGTTTTGCCCTTTTCTGGTTGCTTGACTTCTTCTCATCCTAACCCTCTCCATCGCTGCCGTTTGAATGACGCGGGTCCCACCAACAGTGAAGGAAACGTGGCGAAAGGCAGCTTTTCCATCACGGACTTGTCAGGGCATCTGCTGCCCATATGTCCTCCGTGTATGCTGGGCCTGTGTTTAATGTGTTGCCTAAGGCCCTGCGAGCCGTCTGGGCTTTTCCCATCCATTTCCGCTTTCCCGCTCGGAGGCATCGTTTGCTCCGTTTTCTTACGCGTCGGAGTGACTCGGATCACTGGCTGTTAGTGATTGCTCAGAGGACGGTATTGCTCTCCTCCTTCTCAAGAACTTCTTCTTCAAACATTAATAGCAGGCGGTAGATTTATTTGTAAGATAAATAACTAAATAAAAAGCTGGTGGCTTCCGTTCCAAAAAGGAGAGATGATTGACACGATGCAAGACATCAAAAGCTGCTTCGTAGTGAGGTGAGCTCCTAATACTGAAAAAGTACCCTAAATTTGTCCTGTTGATAGGTACTTTCCAAAACTCAGTGTTGCATCAGATAGCGTCTGCCATGCTTTCTGCCACCGCTAGTAGGTGTTGGGGGGGCTGCATGTCATCAGCATCTTTCAATCCTTGCAAACAAAGATCTTAAGAATGCTTTGAAAATATCGTTAATGTACGTCATCTGAAAAGCCACCTACTTTTCTGTCCATAATCTTTTAATTTGGGACATCTTTCTTCTCTGTCCAATCCGTCCATCCATTACTTTTGCAAACAGCTGAAACACCCATGAAGACGTAATATTAACACGTTTGTATATGGCAATATAACATGCGTTCTGCTGGAGGGGCAAAGATGCAGAAGAGGGGTATGTTTCTTCTTAAGAGAAGTCAAAGCTTCTCTTTGGCATTGTATGGCAGCCAGTTTGTTCGCACGATTTTACGTTTGCTCTTTCTAAATCCAATTTAATGTAGTATTAACATAAGAGTCGCCATGCACATCTCTTCTGACGAGCGGTGAGCAGAGGTTGCAGGGCTTGCAGGGCATTTCAAACATCCTTGGCTTTTCTTATCAATTACTGGTGAAAAATAGTGTACTTTAAAATGCATCAGCCCATTCAGTTGTTATTACCATTCGCAATAATTAACCAAACTTTTATTCCAATTTAACGATCTGCTACCTTAGGAGGGAGCTATAAAATTAAAAGGGGAAAAAAAAAATCCTTGTTTAACAGTCATCAGCAAGCAGGCTATTTTTGATTTGGGGAGCTGTGGCTTTACGTATTTATACTAAAAAATAAATCAGTGTTTTCAGATGGCAGAACTTTTGAAAAAAGGACTTTGCACAATACGTGTAGATGCTGAGCCTGGTGGTACCCAACTTGTGGTTGCCCATAGCCAACCGTTGCAACATTGCTTCTCCTAGGCAGGATTTCTAGTAGCGACTCGATGCTTAACTCCACAAAGTGCACCGAATTTGAGAGGGAAAAAAGGTTGTTCTGGATTTCCCTCAACTTTGAGGATTTACACAGTGATTTTTTAATGGTGTCCTTACTAAGTGAAGCCACATCCAATTCTATAAAGTGACTTTTACAAAGCTTTTAAGTTATGGGAAACGTGCTACCAAATACTACCGCAATCGAAAGAGCCTTCCGAAAGGGCTTCTCTTATTGCCTCCTTAAAAACTTGCTCCGGTCTTTAAATATCGTTATTTCCAGCCGTTTACGTTGCGAAGGCCGTGATGGACTTGTGCGCCTTTGAGCCGGGAGTGAGCGCGCTGCCGGGCCGCCCGCGTGGCCAGAGGTTAAGCAACCAGTGGCTGGAGCCACACAGCACTATTCTGTGTTTCGGCAGAGCGAGACAAAAAGTGTCATTGAGCAAAGAACAAGGAGGATCTTATACAAAAAAGAAAAAAAATTACATTCAGCCTAAAGTTTAAGCATGCAAATCTACTGTACCGCGCTCATTACAAACAATGCGTTTGCCTACAGCAGTTTTCTGTGAAATGTGTATAGTGATGTTTTTTGTTGTCGCTTTAATGGTTTGGATGGAAAAAACACTAAATGATCAAATATCTCAAAGTACAGCCGGAGCCCTCTATTCTTGCATTTCACTGATTTTTTGGCTCCTTTCTTCATGAGGGTGCTTGCAACCTCAAACGTCCAGTGTTGGACATCCCTGTCCAGCACACGCGGCACCTGACGGCTCCTCGCTTTCGTTGTGTTCAGTTAAATAACACTTTGCATTACCTGGTAGCTATGAGCACTTAGATTTAGGCGTTTTACTTCAGCTTTTCCTGGCTCCGTTTCTGCCACGTGTTGCGTGAAGGCATCATCTGGGGTTTTGGTCTCGCTGGGGTTATTCACATGGAGAAACGTGTTCGGCGCTGGGACGTGCGTTTGTGCACGTCGTCCAGAGCACCTGGGACCTAAAGCATCAGCACAAACCTGCTGAAGGGGCCTCAACAAAACCTTAACTAAAACAAAAATATAAGAAATAGTCCCGTATTACAGGAGTTCCTTAAAACTGTACTTGATTACTTCTTTATATGTCGCGTTATCCTTTGTCCGATACAACAGCAAAGATGCTTTTTTCGGTACCTCTTGATTTTAACTCTTTCTTTTCTCTTTCTTTTAACAGAGCATCCAGAAGCTGGCTAGCCAATACTTAAAGAAGGACTGGCTTGGAATAAAAGCTGATGAGCGAAGCGATTATAGGTAATTTAACAGTTGGATATTGTGAAATAAGCTGTCCTTATATTTTCAATTTGTATAATTTTTCTCCTCTGCAATGAAACAGCTCTCTTCTGTAGTTAAAATGATTTTTTTTTCTTTGTTGCATTAATGTTGCCAGTTAAAACTGAAGCTTTGTTTTCCCCTAAAATTTTGAGATAGGCATAAATAGATGTCTTATTACTTGAATAATTTAGAAAGATGGAAAAACCAAAATGACAAAACAGGAAAAAAGCTTAATTTTGCATCTTCTTTGGGTATTCATATTTGGGGACTTGGTATATGAATAGATATTTTCTTAAATAGCTTTAAGGTTAGAGTAATAACCATATGGATTTCTTCATAGGAAAAGACAAAAAAAAAAGCAAATTTCTTTTTAGGAGGCTAATCTTAGTTAAGATTGCACCTGACCGCGAGGCATAGCAAGAAACAACTGTTTACAAAACTTAGCTTCATTAGCAAGAAAGGTGGATCACGACATGAAAACAAACGATGAAAGGCTCCCGCTTCTGAACAGGACCTCCTAAACCTAAAATACTTCATTTTAACGTGCTCTTTGTACACTGGCAAGTTTAGTTTCAAACAGGAATAAACTGTTCTTAGATTTGTGCTCTTGGACATTCAGTGCCTTCAGACCACCTCTGTGTCTAGGAAGCAATAAACTGAATTATCAGTCTGAAGTATATATAGATAGATATTTTGGTTGCTGGTTTCTCTGGGTCTGGTCCCATTAGAGCAATGGACTCACCCAAAAACGTTTGCCAAAAAATTGAATCGCAAAACAGGGAGAGGAGGGGAAATTTTTTAGTTTTCGTAGAACCTGAAGATTTTGTAAAAGTGCAAATATTTGCTTAGATCAGCATAAATGATTCTGGGTTTTCATTTTATTTTTTAATAGCAATCTTTTGAAAAATGTATGCCACTCTTATTTAAGACAGCACACATTTTCAATAGTACTGCATGGCCTTTCTTCCTTTCTTCTCACAACCTTTCTTTCTTTCTTTCCTTAGGAGCATGTACTCAGTTTGGAAATCGCTTTTGGAAGGCACAATGCAAGTGGCCCAATCTCGGCTCAATATCTGCGAGAACTATAAAAACTTAATTTCTGAACCAGCCAGGACTGTAAGGTGCTTTAAGGAACAGCAGTTGAAAAAGGTATTTGTGTTTTTCATTTGTTTGCTTGTTTTTAACTTGAGTTTTTATACAGTGCAAACTGTCACCCATTCCTTTGGATTTCCAAACAGATAAATAGTTATGATGACCCCCATCCAGATAAAACCTTACGGAAATTTAAATTCAGAGTCAGTAAAATGCTCGTACTTGCACTAGAATACTTGTAGTTATAAAATGCTTGGACTTAGACTGGGATGCCCAACTAAGACTGAGCTTCTGTTAGAAGCAGCGTGTCTTTGCGGGACTGCAGCAGGTATTAAGTTGCTATTGATGAGATGTCATCTTAATTTCCCAGACCTTTCTCTGAGCCTTTAGCCTCTTGACTTGGAAGCATCTGAGAATTTTGCATAAACTGCATTTTTCTGCGCCTTTTTAATACAAAATTGGAACAATTTGAGACAACCTGGCCACGTTTTGCTTACGGCTAAATCACAAGGTGGCATCTGGGACAAAGGGGGTGAATGTGTCTCCTACGGACCACGTTCGACCTCTTAAGCAAACTGGTCCCTGGCCCTCGCTTAGCGGCTCGGGGACGCAGGCGAGCGGGCTGCCCACAACCAGCTGTTTGGGGAGCAGCAGCCCGGCCCTGTGCCATCATCTTCATCACTTCCCTGGTGGCCTCATGAGCTTGTCTGATTGAGCCCTACGCTTTCGTGGTCTGCACGTATCGAAGAACGGTTTTATTCTGAACCTAAATTTTTATTCCTTTTTTCATCCTTCCAGTAGTTCTAATGGAAAGGTTGCATGCGTTAATAATTAACGTAACGAGCAGAAGTTTGGTGTTTAGGAAGAGTGCTCAGAGGGCGATGGGTGGGTGGCACCTCGATTTGGAGAAGCAGGATACGTGGTAGGAACGTGGAAAGAGGAGGGACCCGGGACCAACCTTGGAAGGACAGAAGGGCAAATTTGGCTCTGTGCCGAACTTGAGGCTCTGCCCTAAATACTGCTTGGAGCCATGATTGCCCATGAGCAGTCTGTAACACCTATAATATGGATATTTAATTACTCGTAAATGCTTTAAAATTTTACTCGCATATGTTGTTAAGCTAGTCTGAGTA
The DNA here is from genome assembly GCA_003342895.1 of Casuarius casuarius. Lineage (NCBI taxonomy): Eukaryota > Metazoa > Chordata > Aves > Casuariiformes > Casuariidae > Casuarius > Casuarius casuarius. The sequence continues at coordinate 14,734,512 of PTFA01000001.1, read as the reverse complement.
AAAGAAAGAAAATCTGTAAAAATCGCTTTTAAAGACGGTGTAATTCTGGACACGGTTACTCCACATTTGTTAAGTCTTTCCTAACGTAACGCTTTTCCAGCACTGCAGTGGAGAAGAGGTTTGGGAGATTGTTGGACAGTTTAATAACATTTTTGCTGTTCCTTTGAATGCTATTTTCTGACAGTAGACTGTATTTTGCAGTCCTGGCTTTACCGCGTTCATGAAAACAGATGGACTTATTTTCACCTCTTGAATAATACAAAGTTTTGCATTTTAAGCCCTTAAATCTTCTTTGTGAATGACACTAATTTCCGATACAATCCTGTTTGCTGGAAAGCTCTCAAAATGCAGTTTAGAAAAAAAAAAGAAACACTTAAAATAATGTTTACCAGATTGTTCTTGTTGCTGATGTCTTGTTTTGTTTTACATAGTGTATTTTATCTCACGTCTTAAATTTTCGAGAAGGAAAGATTAATCCTTTCAGTGTCACCTCTGGTGAATTGCCGTCGGGTTTTTCCTTCCTGTATTCCGGTTATTGCAACTAATTGTCTCCTCAAAAGCTTTCAGGACTTTTATGTTTAGTTTGCGAGTTATCGATTTGAATTTGAATAGTTAAAGAGCAATTGAAAGAAAGAAAAAGGGTTTTATGTTCTGATCGGCTTTAAAAGACATGAATAATTGACCTGGAGTCACTCGGAGACCGCATAGCTCTATATAAAATTTCATGGAGAGCAGTAAAATAATAACACTCCTATTAGTTGGATGCAAGAAAAAAATTAATGTTTTGTTTCCTGCATGCTTTTTTTCAGTGTGTGGACCAGTTGACAAGGATCCAAGCTGAATTACAAGAGACAGTAAAAGATTTAGCTAAGGGCAAAAAGAAATATTTTGAGACTGAACAGATGGCTCAAGCAGTGCGGGAGAAAGCTGATATTGAGGCCAAGTATGTTTTTATAATAGCATATGTATAAATAATTGCATGCGTATAAAGCAGATTTGTATTTGTATTAGTTTTTACACTTGATATTCTTTTAGAAGAAGGATAATGGCTCTGAATAAGCTTATGCCACTTTTTTTCTTTGTTTATATACATTTTTTGTAAGCGTTTCAAGCAGGCTTTTATCCTGATAGTTAAGTATAATTTATTTAGAATGGTTTCTTTAGAAAAAGAGTTAAACTAAGTGCTTTAATTCAGCCTTTTTAAAGGATAATACGTGACCTGGCACTCTTTTTGATATTAAAGGCTACTTACTTCCTTTTCTCTCTACAGATCTCAGTTTTGGTATCAGTCCACCTTGGGGGTTGGGGGAACAGGACATGAATTTACATTTCTGAAGATCAATTTTTCAAGCTTTAGGTTTTTATGCTCCTTGACACCCTAAAGAGGTGATTCCCTTCCTTCCCAGAAAGCAAGTTAACGCACACGTTTTCAATTTGAGATTTGGCTCCCAAATTATGGGAGTTCGCCCCACCATTTGTTACCAGCTCTTTGCCTTTTTTTTATTTTGAGGGATTCCCCAGACTTGTTCTCAGCGAAAGACAAGAAATTATGTTTTCGTTAGAGAAATCCTTTCCCTTGCACATACATGTTTCTCAAACGGAGAGGTTCTTCCTCTTCTCTTTCTACTTCATTTGAAACTCAGTTTCAAATTCATTTGAGCTTCTCAGTCATTGAAAGGCGACCTTCTCAGGTGGGGTGATGAAGAGGAAGACTTTAATGAGATTACTTATCACACCTGCAGAAAACCAAAACACTTGACTTTGGGAATTTGGGGCCAGACTCGTATTGTAGGATTGTTCAGATTAAAACAGCTGTTAACTTAAAGGCATGCTGTATGCTTGCTTTTGAGGCTGATAAATCTGGTTGGCCTGTTCATGCTGTGCTGCCTCCTTCTCTTTATTAATAGTGCTTATGCTGGGAAAAAATACAAAGAAGTTCTAGATGTCAGTCTTCTACTTCTGCTTATTATCTTTTTTTCCTCTTGAAAAACATCCAAAATATTTGTGGCGAGATTTTTAAGGGAAAGTCACAAATGCTTTAAATAGTTTTCACACGATGAATATTCTAAATATACTATATAGCCCACCGAAATCGAGAAGATTATAAAGCTTTTCACCAATTCATGGTTGATTGCAGATCAGTCTCCCTCTTTATGACTTCTCCATTCATAAACTCAAAGAAGAAATGTATCCTAAAGTTGTCTGTGCTGCCAGAGGATTCTGGTGCTAGCAGATGTTGCACTGGTGCTTTCTGCAATATGTTTGGTATTAAGCTTCTTGTGGTTAGCGAAAACATGAAGTATTGGTTCCACTTTTAATCTCTTCCAAATGGGAAGTGCCATTAGGACGTAGCTAGGTCCTGCTGAACAAAAATGGAAATGAGCTGCTCAGCAAGCAGCGCTGTTTCAACTCATCTAAATACAGCCTTGAAAGTTGTGCCCCTTCCTATTTATTTATTTAAAAAGCATCTTGTGGGAAGGGAAAGGAAAAATCCTTCCAGAAAGCAGGAGAGGAATTCAGGCCTTGAAATTCCTGGAGGGTCGAAGGGTGTCCGTGCAAGCTGCGGTTTCCAGCAGATTTCTAGCTTTCGCTGAGCTTTGGAAGCAAGCAGCCTTCAAGACCTGCTCTTCACTGTATCTTCCAGCTTCTTGTCTTTTCCACTTTTTTACTTGGGCTTGTTATATAGGCTATGTCTCAGGCAAAAGTCCCACTTAAAACAATACATGTGGTATCTTCATCCCTATGTTTTATTTTCTATTCCTGTATTTTGAGAAACCTCATATCATTTCACCATATAAAATAAGATGAACTGAAAAAAAAGAAAAAACCCAAGTGCATCTGTTCTTAAGATGTTGCCTGCTGCAGAAATATCGCTGCAGTTGTGGTACTAACTAGTGTTACAGTGAGAGGTTTTTGGATGGAAATAACCAAAGTGGAAATACCGAACTGTTAAAATTACATGAGGACAGAAGTGGATTCAGTATTGCGATTTTATCGTATCAGTGTAATCAAATACTGTTAAAGCCAGGTCTTACCGGTTTCTGTAGATTATGTAAAAGATTAGAAAAACCAAAAAACCCAGCCTCTCTAAAATGTCATCTGTTACTTGAACCATGGAATGATACTTCTTTCAAAATAGGTTTTACAGTGTTAGTGGGTAACATTTTTTATGATTGTTTTGCTCAGTTTAAAATTCCAGGTTCTTGCATGCTATTGATAAACACTCGTAGGTAAAGGATGGAAAACATTAGGTAATACTTCCGATTATCAGATCATTTCTTTGGCTCCAAGGAAAGAAACTTATTTCCTTTTTAAAGGAATCTGATAACATCTGAATAAAATCATTACTTATGTTTTCTGTATTGCTAGGGCTTTTCATTCCCTATGTTATAGCTGCCAAATTATATAGAATTCAAGTATTTGTTAATTTTGTTTTCTTACATACTTTTTAAACCACCATCTTTCAAGTAGCTATTAGAGAAGTTCTCTAATTTCTCTTTCATTGATCCCAATGTGAAAATGAGGCCAATTCTGCTCTTAAAAACATGCATAGATGGGGGCTCCTCTAGCTTTCTGGCACAGGATTCCTGGTGATTTTTGCCGTAGTGATCCACCAGATGACCAGCAGTTGAAATCTGCAGCACTTTGTGACCAGAGAGTCATCTCGAAATCCGTCAAACACCAAAACAACTTGTTTCTGCTGCCCCCCAAAATCCCTTTCATGGTGTGTTTAAACTTTGTTCAAAAATCAGTTTAGGCTATGCAAGACCTTGAAGAACATGTGATAAGGTACCGCTGATGTAGATCAGCACGCTTAGTTTTTTTTTGTAGTAGCTATCTTGATCCTTTAAACTTTTCTTGAAACTATGCAAATATGATTTTTGGCCTAAAAAGCTATCTAAGTTAAAATTTTGCAGGAGTAAAATGCATTGGCCTGTTTATCCTGTATTTCTGTAGAAAAGATATGAGACGATCTCTTCTGTTAATTTTTATTTCAGGTCCAAACTTAGTCTTTTTCAGTCGAGAATAAGCTTGCAGAAGGCAAGTGTAAAGGTGAGTGTGAGAATAACTTATGTTGATTATAGCCATGCTTTGAACCTGATTTCCTGAGGCATGTAACAAAAGTTGTCTGGACTCCAGAGGTGGCCGACTTTTTAGAAGGTAAATTGTTAGAGAGAAGCACAGATGGCTTCAGCGGTCAGAGTGCAGAATCACCTATGCCCGAATATGCAAGGAACCTTTTAAAGGCCACATGTGAAATTACAAACTGTGTGAGAGAAAAAAAATTAAAAATCCCCTTCAACTTTCAAAGCAGCATCAACAAAAATGTTGTTATTAATCCTTCAAAGTGTTAACTATTTTAGTATATACATGTATGCATGTTAATTTACTATTAATACATGTTTAGTCATTTAATTTCTCATTAGTACCCATCTTTTGACTTTGGTTTCTTGTTGCAGTTAAAAGCACGACGATCTGAGTGTAATTCAAAGGCTATCCATGCGAGGAATGATTACCTTCTCACTTTAGCAGCTGCTAATGCACACCAAGACCGCTATTATCAAACAGACTTAGTAAACATTATGAAGGTAAGGAAGCTAATTTACTTATGGGAATTGGAAAGTGTGAAAATCTGGAAAGCGAAATTAAAAAGATACAAAGTCTTTGGTTGCTTTGTGACAGCGATATTGTCTTTTCCGGTATACTGCAATAGATGGAGGGCAGGATACTCAATACCAATTATCGAGCCCCAGGGCTAAGCAGTCGCAATTTTTTTGGTTCATTTTTTTTCTGAAAAGCTCCCATAGAGAGAGGAATTACATTTGTAAAACTAAGACCTGTAGTTTCCTGTTGCGGTCAACCTATAAGTATGCTGGAGACATTCTCCAGTAGCATATCCTATGATTTCTTTTTTTATATCTAGTTATCTGATCAGAACATTTATTTATGATATAGCTAATGAAAACGTGACCGTTAAATATGCTGGTTTCAAACGCCATGAATTTTATAGAATAGCAAATCATCATTGCCTCACACGTATCAGCTTGCAAAGTCAAGTCGACAGCAGATAATTGAACTCATAAGAAACAACATGCTTACGATTCAAATATGATTGCTCAGAGTCTGTGTAATATCATTCTAGAATTACTTAAATATACACTATTCCTTTAACTCAGAATAGATTGTTATGGCTAAATTGTAGAATCAGCTGTTTAAAGCTAATTCACACTTTACGTAGTTATATTTCATATAGTGACATATTGAAAGTTAATTTATATTTGCTCTCTACAAACTTTTTCCGAGTGATATGATCAGGCATGACAACTTAGTCTTTAATTTTCATTTAAAATTGCTTTTTATAAATTAAAATTTGTGTGTAGGCTGTCACCTGGAACCAAGGGTAGCATGTTAAAACAGAGCACTGTGTCATCAGAATGCTTATGTAGACTGGAAGAAAAAATATATTGGTCTGGAAAACAGATAACAATTAGAAAATCAGAGAGCCAAAACCAGGCCTCTGAGGTATTCTTGTGTGTAATTCCATTATATCTTGACTAAACTAACTGCTCCTTATGGCAATATGTGCATGCCCCTTGAAGTAGATCGCAACCTGCTTTATAAATTCATTGCTGTGCCTAGTATCTGACTTTTTGGAAGGCTAAGTCAGGTCTTGGTAACTCAAAAGAACAGCCAGTTAAGTAGTCTGATGCACGTGGCTGCAGTAAGGTTTGCTTTCTTATTAACAACACATGAGCGTTTCTACTGACAAAATATTTAGTACATGGGAACAGCTATAATGTAAATACTTCCTTAAAATACTCAAGATAAAATTATTAGTAGAAGCTTACGTGACATAATGCCAGATTTACATGCATGACTGGTTGCCATTGGTTAATGTTCTTACTTGTAAATAATTCCAGAAACCAATTTGTTGCATTTCTAACCTATGAAACAAAATGGGCATTAAGAAAAAATGTGAGCAGATAACCCAGGTGTAACCCTGTAGTGTCAGAACATCGTAAGGGCATCGCTGTAAAGTGTTGCTTTGCGCATTGTGAGTCTGGTTTCCTCTACGTGTCTGCTGCGTTTTGTGTGCATCATGAACCGAGCTCTCCAGGTGTCCACAGGTTAAGATCTGCAGGATCTTGGCAACTTTGAGTTGCCATGCACATTTATGTCTTTTGGATGGTGCTGGATTTCGGTATGGTGAAGTTAGGAACCTGTAGATACCCTTGGAATATTTAAGTTGTAATTAAACATCAAACTAAAAGCTATGAATTGCTCTTGAAAGACTGAAAAATATGACAGTAGAGTGCATGGTCTACGTGGTGGTGCCATTCTTCTGCACTGTGGAGTTGTCCATAGATGGTTTAGTTGCTCTGGCTCCTGTTGCTAAAGCTGCTGCTGATTTATGTCAGCAAATGGTTGTTTCTTTGCTGAGTTAGGAGGCTCCGTCTCGCTGGTCCTCTCTTTTGTAGCTGTCCCCAGATTGCTATTGCTAACCCTGCCGGCGTGTTCACCGGTGGTCTAGCTGTCTTCCAAACTCGTTTTGAAATTGTGTTCAATGAGAACGATGCTTTGCTTGTGGAAATCCATCTGTACGAGCTGTGCTTTTCTGTAGAGCACTGCGGTTTACTGAGAACCTAAACTGCAAGTACTTCCATTGAGCCAAAGTACTTTGGAAGAGGAGGACAACTTTCCAGGTTCTTTTCCTGCATCTCTTTATCGGATATTTACAGTGGTTGGTTCTCCTGGACTGGCTAGCGAGAAATACGTTCTCCATGAAGAACCACAACTTAGTGTTTTGCACCGCTCTTCCTGAGCAAAAATACACAGGAGGACACACGCAGGTCCTTGCAACGATGCAAGTCTTAGGGGCAAGGGCAGGAACGAGTCTCCGGCACGGTCTCGAATTGAAATGTCTACTGAAAAGATTTTAAAGGATGGGGGGAGGCGGGGGAATCCCTCAGGAAAATGAAGTGTGATAAATCCCTGGGATCCAGGTATATTGCTCCAAGAGCTCTAATGCGAATTCAAATGTGAAGTTGCTTAAATATGAACAACCGCGTGTAACCTGGTGTTAAAATCCGCCGCGGTGCCCCGAGAGCAGCGAGGAACACGCGTGTCCCAGCCTTTAGACAGGGGACCAGGAGGCCAGCTGATAAACCAGGTGCAGTGATGCATGGAGTCGGCGCGCACGAGGGATGGATGGGATTTAGCGGGACCACTCAATGTGGCTTTCTGAAGAGGGAAGGCATCCCTCCAAAAGAGATCTTTAAAGGAATCAAGTAAGCCTGCGGATAAGGGCAGTTCGTCTGATTTAATGTCTTGAATTTACAAGAGCCTTCCCCACTCGGTCTCAAGTAGAAGAAATGTGTTTTTGTAGGTAGAGTGAGGATTTTCTCAGATTAGTAACTGATGAAGAGATGCAAAAGATAAAGGAATAAAGTAAATACTTGGGGTTTATAATGCTTGCTGGCAGGGTTGTTGTTTCTCTCTTCCTGATCTCTTCCTTCTGCAATGTGCAGGGGAACCATGCTGCTTAAAATACTGAGAAAATGGTTATTTAGCATAATGATTTAACAGAAATGATATGGAAAAGGAGCTGAAGAGTGAGCGATCATTTGGTGATACAGAATTGTTCAATGCGAGCAATTTTCAAGCTTATGGCAAAGTAGTATAGTAAGATCTTGATGATTTGGGAATGACCAGGCAAGAAAATAGCAATGAAATTCATGCTAAAAAGTGAAAAGTGGTGAGTTAGAGATGAAACCACTGGCTATGGGGTAGAAAACTCTGCGTAGCTGTTGCCAGTTATGAAAGAAATACTGGAGCTGGAAAATGGAGTGAAGTATAAAGAAATGAAGACTTTGTCCAATATATGCTACTATTATAATTCTAGGTAACATCACTAGGAAAGCGGTACTTTTAACGGGTATTAAAGCCCTTTCTAGACAGCACCGTTCCTGTTTTAACAGTTTGACTGGAGGTGTGATCCTGGTACATATTACATGCTATAATACAGCTGTGGTGTCTAAACATGCTCGTTTATGTGTTATGAGTTCCCGTCTCCTTGCAGCTCCTCAGCATCTTGCGACTTTCTTAGGACATCGTATGACTTTCACAATTACGTAGCATCTGCTCTTTCCGGATGAGTTCTGCACATCAGTGATTGCATCCACTCTGTTCGCTATCTTTTCGTCTGGGCAGGTATTTTTGCATGTGGCAGACACGTGCTTTTTGAAACATTTTCAGGCTGGTTTTCAGGATTACTCAGTAACCGTTAAATGAATCCTTCCTCTCTTAAAACGAGACTGAATATTGAATTGTTGAGAGACCACAGACAGTGCAGTAACTGAAACTATGAGAAACAACACGATGTAGGATATTCTTTATTTTACTAAGTACTCTTCTAGCCAGCTTTGCTGTATTCATTGCTATGGGAAGTAATGATTGTAGTTGGCTTAGCTCTTGGAACGAGGCTACACTCAAAGATTTGTCAGGCATTTTGTTTTTCCAGAAATTTTTAAATAAATAAATCATTTAAATAAATCATTTGACTCGCACTTAATAAAGCAGGCAGAACCCAACGAAAGCTTACACCACTTTTAGCTGTAGGACTGTCTAAACGAGTGACAGCTCTTTAAACAGGACAGAGAAGAATAAACATCTGCAAGAATAAGGAAAGGTGATGATTTTTCTTGCAGTAGCAGGGTTGGTTTATGCTGGCGTAGAAATAATTGTGAAATTATTGCCAGGAAAGGATCGTGCATGTTGGAAACACCGTAGGTTAGTCCGTGTTTGATACAGGCCGGCGTTGTTTCTGACTCGGAAATGCTGCTGTTGTACTGACCTGTTCAGAATTACAGATATGCGTCGTGGCCGTATTTAGTTTTCTGAAACAGGCAACAAATGAACATTTTCGCTGGTGGAACCGATGGTGGCATACAGCCTCTGGTGTTTTTGGATAGTTTAGAATATGTTACTTGGGAAAATTTTATGTGAAGAAGAAAACCTTTCCCTCTGCGGTGTTTGTAACTGTGCAAAGCCATCACAAACAAAAGCGGGAGTGTCCGAAAGAAAATGGGAAATACTTCCAGCATTTTTAAAAGAAGCAAGAATGACTTCTACAGTGCCATCCCAGTTTCCATACATCTTTCCCCCAAACTCAAATTGAATCTGTTAAGAAATGTCTTTGTATTAAATAGGAAACGAATCTATTTTTCCTATTCAAACAAAAAATCTGGTTAAGTTACTACAATTTCAGATTGTTTCATTTAGAAATAGGCAAGTTGCAATGGCATGTTGCTATATATATAAATACAAAATATATTCATTTTGTTCCTTTTTTTCCCCCCAAGAGTTCTTACTAGAAACTCTTCACGAGTTAGGCGGCTTGTCGTGCCGATCTGCTTACCCTGGTGCTTGGGCAGCCAATGCGCTATTTGTTAATTTGAGCTGAATCTAATCGTACAGGAGTGAAAGGATCATATGATGCAGACCTGCATACTGGATGTAAAGTCATCTTACGTAGGTAAATGAAATCATCTTATATTGGTTGTTTAAAAAAAGAAAAGGTGTAATTTCAGAGCAGTAACACTTGCCTGGAAGGATGGGTGATCTTTCCATTGCATTCTTATTTTAAATTGATAAATATTGATGCAAGTTGAATGTGCTGGTTTGCGTTTGTGAGCAATGCGAGTCTCAGGGTCCCAGAAAGAGGACCACTCTTTGACCATCAGTTGAAAACGTGGTTTCTTCTGGGATATAATGGCATCTAAGCTCTAGTATAATAGTATGTTTAGTGCCAAAACCATCTCCTCTTCAATTATTTTCTTTTGCTGGCAGTCATAGAACATCTGCAAGTTTTGACCTCCTTCTGCTTGATCATCAGGTGTCGTTTGCTAATTATATCTGAGGCTGAGAGGCAAAGCAGTTTGGGATCTCGCTTCCGAAAGGATTTTAATCCTTTTGCCTTTTTCTGTATCTGTGCTTTATGGCCGGATTTTACGTCTTGTGCCTCTCCGTGCACCGCTGTTCCCAAAGACTGTGAATTTCTGACAAAAGTGCTGGTGGACCTGAGCTGCGTATTTTGATGTCGGTCATTTGTACCGATATAAAAAAGAATAGAATAAGGCATCATCGTGTTTTGCTCTTTGCCGGTTTCCTGACAAGCAGTTGCCATCACCTGATTGCCAAGGTACAATCTGCAAAACCCTTGTAAGCTTAGATGGGCTGCCTGGCATTCAGGCTTCTGCAGAAGTTCAAACCAAGGTCAGAAGGAAGTGTAAGATGATGGTTGAAGTAAATTCGGGACTGTTTTGATGCCTATCTTTTTAGAAGTTACTGCTTTTCTCATTTTGCTGCTCTGCTCTTAACTCCTGTGCAAGTTCCCCCTGTGAACTGCCTCCGAGTATGACCCTATAACACCCTGATAACCGAGGAGATGCGAATCTAAGAAACGAGGTGTTCACGTGTTAAATAATACTTTGATTATTTTAGTAGAAAAGGAGATGTAAGACTTGAGTTGATTTCAAAATACACGTTTTCACAGAACCCAAGTGTCAGCTGGGTAGTTCGTTCCAATGGACCGAAGTCTTTAACGCAAAGGAAAATATCTTAAATCTTTTTTTGTTGTTGTTGTTCCAGTATGTATTCAGCATCTGTTGCTCTCACAAGGTTTCCCTTTTAATACTTGTACTTTTAAGTGAAACCTTTAAAGCAAATCTGTCTTAAGATTTCAAAGGCATATTTGAATGTCTAGGTCTTCAGTGGAGCTTCGTGGTTGGTGCCAAACATACAGCTGCCTTTGTAGCTAAACATTAAGGATCCTGCGTGGTATTATAGGTCATAAAACCCCCAAAACAATGACAATTAAATTTGATCTTAATGTTGTGGGACCTCTCACAGATAGAGGTGTATTTTTTATTAAGACACTTTGAAAAATTCTTCATAAAGTGGCAAATAGTAGTAGCAGGTATTTCTAAATAATGCTTTTTTGTGCTTTTAGCTTTGATTTCATAGTGTAGTACCTAGGATGGTCTTTGGTGTTTGAAGACTAAGTTGGAGGAACAGTGTCAAAAGTGGGTTTTGCTGGGTTTTTTTTGTCTTTGTGGTTTCAGTAAGTTTTTATATTGTTGGGTGTACCGGTCATCTTTTCTGGTTTTTCTGTACTTTCCAGTTTCTTTGACACGAGGAAGTGCAATGGTTTAATTTGGCTCCCGTACGCTTGATCAGAGTTCTTGTGGTGATATCACGGGCTCAAACAGAAACTTAATTTTACATAATTCCCCAGGAACAGATCTCTACCTACGCATGGGCAATAGCACTGAGACGCTCTGCAGTATTGCTTCTTTAATTTGAGATCAGCTTTTGAAAATGCAAAGAGTGTTCTCCTTCTCGCGTCTTTGCCTGCTTTTAAAGTACTGTCCCAAAGGGATCTAAGAGAGGGGGAAATCTGTCCGACTTACCAGGAATGAGCTGGTGATCACAGTGATTAACGCGAGTGGTGGTTGAGCCGTTGCAACTGAACACCAAGAGTGGACGCTGTACCTGGCGCACGCTATATAGCAGGAGATTTGGGTTTTGCCTTGGAAAAGAAGGGAAGATCTCATGATCTTAAGGGTCTGCAGCTATCTCACGGGGAGAGTGTGGAGAAGGCAGAGGGAGACTTTTCTCAAAGGTGCACTGTGATGGGACAAGAGGTAGTGGACAAGTTGGAATAGAGGAAATTCTGATTAGGTAGAAAGAAGAAGGTTTTGCCATGAAGGGGATCCAACGCAGGAGCGGGGGCCGGAGTTGGACTGGTTGATCTCACTTTCGGCCTCAATTATCTCACGACTCTGTGAGTGAGATCTTCTGTCACGACCACCTCCTTGGGAACCCTCAGCTTCCACTTTGGTTTTTTTTAGGTGTTAACTGGAGTAGCTGTGTGAGCCAGAAGTACCAGAATATTCGTGTTTTGGTAATCCCTGGGTTTTCTGTATTGGCAGTGTTGGTAGCTTTGGCGAAGCTGAGCTGGCAACTGCTTTCAGCACAGTCACCTACTGCTTTTACAGAGCATTTTTAAGGATCATTTAAATAGTCTTTTGATAGGACATCAAACTTTACTAGTACAAATGAGATTGAGCTGAAACTGGGAATATATATAGAAATGACCCAAGACTGAGGACGTTGTGGTTGTCAGTTAATAATCAGAATTATGCCCAGAAATTGATAGGATATAAATAATATAGGATATGGCAAACAGTTCTTTGGCTTTGGTGACTCCATTTGACTTTAAAAGTAAGTTGACATGTTAGCTGAAGGTCTTAAATTGCCTCTGAAATGTCACCATGGCAGTGGCTGCTCAGCGTGTGCCCTGTACGAAGAAGAACATGACATCTGCATGGCTTCGTAATCTCCGTAGACTCCCGAGCTAGAGTGAACCAACGTTACTGCTGTCAGAAATCATTTTACATACACGTTATTGTTTTAGGCTTTTAAAAATGATTGAGAAGTGCCCAGGGAACTATTCAGTACTTCTGAAATGGAAGTTCTATCCTGAACGAAAAAATAACATTAAAATAATTTTCAAGTCAGGCAAGGTGTTCATTTTGCTCATAATGGTTTCTTTTATAAATTCAGCACCAGTTATTCTCTTAAGGTACTGTAATGCTCTTTTTAAAACCGCTGCTACTAACCGCTAATTCCTTCATGTAACTGAAAGAACTATTGTTCCACTTCCCCTTCTTGTCTGCTGTGAGCCATAAATATTTTGTAATTACAATTGAGCCAGGCATAGATTGCGTTATCTACAGTATCAGATGGGCACCGGCCCCTTCCTTTCCAGGCGATGAGTGTGTGCATTGCTTTCTCGGGTTCGGTCCTGTGAATGGAGGATGAGTGATGAGTAAGGGGCAGCTGCCCAACGCCGGATCGGCGGTGGGAGCGTGCCAGCAGATACTCATCGTGGGCTGTAACCTCCAGATACCACGCCGGTTTTCCCTGCCAGGAAATCAGTCGATGTGCATACGTGCACATAGGGTTTTTTTTTTCAAATCGTGGGGAAATTAATTATTTTGATAAGACCCTGTCTGTAATGTGATTATCCAGCCACATAAATTGTTGAGTCTTAAGTGTCCCTATGTCACGCTTCCCGGGTCATATTTAAGTCCTGCTTTGGGGAATTTTAGCTGCTGAGAGCTCTAGCAGTTCTCTGCTATATGTGTGCTAACTACTGTTTTAAGCATTTATATTCCAGCTGACCGTGAGTAAACTTCAGCAGGGAGGGGAAGAGAGGCATCCTGACAGAGAGACAACCACTGCTGGTGGGGATTTTGGCAAAATCACAAGCAAGTGAAGTTTAGATGGCCTTGACCGTAAGTGGTGGAGCTACTGCTAGCTATGGTAGCATCTAATACTTCCAGTTTGATAGCATCTAATACTTCCAGTTTGATAGCATCTAATACTTAGGCTCTAAAAGATAACGTTACTCATCACCAAGCATTTCTAACCAAACTAGAGGCAAAAAGGATGTCTGAATCAAAGCGACTTCTGTTTTACAGCTGAAAAACTGAGTGATGGTCACATTTGACTGATGACAGCGCTGTCTCACCTCGTGCTTTAACCACAAGTCAAGTCCTTGTCTGAGCATTTGGTCTGAAAAGGCTGCTTACTTCCAGAGAGGCAGGTATTACTCACTGCATTTGTGAAGAGCGTGCAATATAGAGACAGTATAACAAAGCGGCCTAATATACAAATCAAGGCAACTTACGTGGTTACCGTATCTTGGTGATTATATTAATTCAATAAATTGTATTTCATGGGATATTAAAATTATTCCTTGATAATGCATCAGACTTGTCAGATAGTTTTCCTTTGGCGTTGGTTATCACTGGTGTAATGCAAAAGGTGGTGAATAGAGAAAGGAAGGAGGAATAGTCGGTGATGGAGGTTGAATGTTATGCAGTAAAAAAGGGAAAACTGTTGGAAAGTCAAGCAGTTCAAAATCACCGGCTAGGAAAAGCGTGCAAGGAAACCCGTGCAAGAGGTAAGATCGAGGAGACGGTGCTTCAGAGAAGCCAGGCAATCTCACTGAGAAATCTAGTTTGAGGAGTTAACAGCTTTTAAACCTTTTTTTTTTAGTCTTTTAAAGATTTTGCATAGAAACAGGGTTTAGGATTTGGAAAGAGCTCTAAGATTTTTCTGTCCAATGTCGTAAAACTACCTGTTCTGAAGAGGAAATGAAAGTTTACCATCTCGCTGCAAAGCCACGCTGTGCTGCAGCGAGGCCAGTTCCCAAAATACTTCTCTCGGCCAGAAAGCCGCCTGCAAGCCGTGGTGCTCCGGAGCTGGTGCAGAGCCATCGCCAGCCCCAGGAAGCACCTGGGGTGGGAGGCAGGTGGGGCTCCGTCTGCGCTTTTAACCAGAAACATGCAGCGTTCCTGTTTTAGAAGTCACGGAGACAGACATCCTGAACAGATCATTTCTGAGGTTTTGTTTGGTTGGAAGGGTTTTGTTTTTAGCAGCTCTGGATTCACTTTAAAGAAATGAAGGCACAAGGGAAAAAACGGTTTTTATCCGCTATATATTGCTTATAACCAACTAATGTTTCAGTGAGTATCTGGGATTTACACGTGATCACATTGAAACTATGTGGAAAAACTCATGCACCGTTTTTAAAATGGGATGTGTGCCTAGGTTTTGTCCTGATACGTAATCAGATATCACTGCCTTTAACTTTAAAAACTATTGTTGAAACTGTGGACCAGTAACGTATGTAAGCTGAGCGGCGGTCTGTAGAGCTTCTCTGTATGAGAAATGAGCTGTCGTATGCTGCTGCAGCAGTTATTTAGCACAGAAGCAATAACGGAGTTGGTACTGAAAACGTTCACATGCTCGGTTGGATGATTGGAAGTGCAATCCGAAGGTTTTGTGAATCACTGCTGTTTAACCAAAAACACAATATCTAGGTGTCACAGCAACTTAACCAACATAGGCTGTGAATTAAACATGGTCATCTGGTTACATCAAAGCCAATAGCAAGGTATCAGCTGTTTCTAATCCTCTGCCAAAGCCTCTAGGAATGGTAGGAAATTCGAAGAGTGTTTGAAGCAAAATGTAACTATAGATTTTTGTTGTCTTCAAGAAACCTGGCAAGTAGCTTTGAAGATGGCAAAACATGTTATAATGACCATCTTCTGAAGGAGGCTCTGAAGACTAATTTAGCGGCTTGTGTGCCAACAGCAGAAGAATGCATTTCTAAGGGACATAATTTATGAAAAGGTAGAAGAGTAATAAGGAGGAGATAAGACCCAATACGGCACAAGCCTGGTAATTTTATAAGAAGGAAAATGTCACACTGAATTCGAAGCATAGTTAAACCCTAAAAAAACCCCTATTGCAAAAACGGCTTCTAATCTGTTTTATTTTTTTCATCTGAACGTCTACCCAGAGGGAGGCAGATCTTGTAATCACTTTTGCAGAATTGAAAGGGCCTCAGTAGGGTTTGGTGACAAACTGTGAGATCATTTTTACTCTCTTCTGCTTCAAAAGCTTCGCTTCTCTGTTTCAACATAACTTCTGGTGGTTTGTTTCCTCGGACGGATGGATGGATGGAGGTGAAGAAGAGTTAGTCCTTAGTTTTCATATCCAATACGGATAATGGCTGATCAAAACTCGGAGCAGCCGGTCCTTGGAAAGCTTTCTTGCCTTTCAGTCCCTTCCTGCAGCTGAATTCAAGCTCGCATTCAGAAGCGGACACAAAACAGAAGATTTAGGTTCCTTTTGAGAAGTCCCTAAATAGCTCAAGGCCCAGCAGGAGGGAATGGCGTGTATGAAGAAAGAGCTGCTCCTTGCTGTGAGCTGATATGAAGGGCGATGAACGGAGCTGGTCTGCGCGCTGCTGGATCCAGGCCACCAAAGGGCTTTAGGAGGCAAGAAATTTCTATTTAGTGTTTAACAGATCTCTAGGGAGATGATTGATTGGAAAGCTGGCTGACGAGACCAGCCAAGGGAGGAGGAGGAGGAATCCTGCAATATGGTTTGTCTGCCTACTAGTTTTCATACAGAAAAAAATCTCATCTGTTCAAGATGACATCTCTGCTAAATCGTTTTTTTCCGTAGGGATAAACCCCGTTTTCGGGAAAGGGAGGCGAATACTCCTTTTCAGTAGATGCAGTAGATCAAGAACATCAGATGATTGGATGTTGCTGAAACAGCGGTCAAACTGAACGTGGATATTTGCAATTTTTTTATATGGTTATTGAAGCGCTAAGGTAACTGGGAAGCTGCCGTAGGTTTTGAATGCTAACGCACGTCTCTGCTGTACCCATCGTTGCTTGGAAGAACCTTGTCAGTGAAGCTGGTTCTTCAGAGCGCTCCTCCGATGTGCACCACGTGCACCACGTCCGGTGGGATGGGACAACATCCAGAAGCGTTCAGCACTGACAGGGGTGATAGGGAGCTCTTAAAAGGAGAAAAAGTGGATAAAAAGTAGTACAAATCTGAGAGAGAGAAGCATTTTTTTTTTCTGAAATAAAATATTTTCACAGCTACTTAGTCCAGAGAATTTTGTTGTTTTTAACTAGCTAATTCGATTATTATGTGTATACCCAAATAATTTTCTTTAAAAAGTTACAGTGGTTAGTTGAGCCACTTCTCTGATGTCTCTTTCATCTTAATGGAAATTTGCTGAGCAAAAGATAGTATATTTTTTAAGGTATGTATAGGTACTTTCAAGCAGGAATCTATATATTTAAATTCTGCTTATGAACTTTGATATGAAGGCTTACCACAGACGCCTCTAGCTAGGTCTAAAAGTCTAATTTTAAAATTAAAAAAGGGGTAACAGAGGCGCGGTGTTCATTGAGTTAACTTCGTAGGTGATTATTTTAATTTATTCCATTACGAAGACTATGTGTGAAATACAACGTTGTACCAAAAAAAAAATCCCAAACCCAGCAGATTTTTCGTGCAGAAAATATTAATAATCCAGAAAATTGGAGTTCTAGTCGTGGCTGTACGGATATTCTGCCATAAGACATCGTTCAAGGCACCTGACCACCCTTCATCCTTTCTTTTCTATTAAAACTTTAAATTATGCAAGCAGCGACGTCTCTTCCTATGTGATTTACACATTGCTTGGAATATTACGTATTTTTCTTGGCGCTATTTTCATGGAAATAACTAGCTTTTTTGAAAAGGTTGTTAAGTTTTAAGCATTATACTTTCACTGAGCGTGCAGCACTTTGCTGAAATAAGTTTGAAAAGACGCTTGCTTCAATGCAATCACGTTCATCGAATGATGTTATAGAATAACATATATTTAGCTGTTTCCAATCAGGAAACTTTTAATGCGAGATCCAGTTTTGTTCACTTTTCCATGGATCTTCTCATCCGTCGCTGTCGTGTAGCAAATGGTAGAAGTTTATAAAATCACGTCAGCGTGCGGGGAGAATGGCGCAACCAAGAAACCGAACAAGACTTATTTAGGAATACTGCTTGTAGCGATTTCTTTTTGCCTGGCTAAGCCGTGCTGTTGGGGAAAAAAAAATCCATTTAAAAGGAAGAAGCCTTTCACAACATTTTTAATTGCTGACTTCAAAAACCAAAATTATCTTTCTGCTCGCCGTCTCCCACTGGTGCTTGCAAGGAGTGCATGCATAAATTGTCAGCATCATTCCCCCGTGCATAAACGAGAATGGACTACCAGAAGTAATAAAGTATAATTGGCATGTGGAATTCCCGAGTGGTATTTGGGAAACACGGTTTAATCTTTTATGCTGCAATGCAGCTGCTATACCTTTGGCATGCTGCTGTGGTGTTTTCTCCTTTATTGTTCAAGATAATCTGCTCCGTTGTTCTGTGATGATTACAATAATCGCAGCACTGTGATCCCTTTAAGAACGTGTTGCTCATTTCTGCGGATTACAAAAATTGCTAAAAATAATTTCATTTTACTCCTTAATTTTTAGTACGACTGGTGTGGAGTACTCCTTTAGTATTCCTTTAGCAGAGAGCTTTTTGGGGGAAAGCGGGATTAGATACATGAAATACACTGTGCCCTTTTCATACCGTTTAAATATTTGGTATTTAACACTGAATTTTAAAAACACATTTTAATTTGATTTGGAAAACGCCTTGATTATTCTGCAAGCATCCTTTGTGCTGTGGGTCGGACAGTGGAACGTCAGTAACTGCAAGTTGCTTCATCCTGCCAAAATGCAACGGTTTGGCTTGATGAAAATCTTAAATGCTCGATAATGGATTAATTTCATTAAAGTATCTTCTCTCATTTTTTTAATACTGCAACACTGCCATTGCTGAACTGATTCTGAGGGTGTCTTTTGAAAAGCCTGTTCAGCGAGTGCCTGGCTGTAGCTGGCAGGTAGCTTTAAAGCCGTGTTCAGGGTTTAAAGCAGCATATGGAAGTGATAAATCCAAGCAGCGGCTGGGAAGAGCAGACTGCGTGAGAGAGCAGAAAAGTTTTTGTTCGCCAGATATATTTGAAGAAATAAATGTGAAAAGCACACCGGGCAAAAAATTAACTGCAGTTAAAATGAAAATAAAGAGGCTGAGACAGAAAGATGCAGTAATCAAGAACGTGGCACGTCGTTGTGCACAACAGTTTGCAAAAGGGAAGAGCACAAAGGAGAAAATAGGAGCTTGTGAGGAATGCATTTCATGTATATCTGAATTTCTGGCTTTTTTTTTTTTAGCACTTTTGTATGCATTTTATCTATCAAAGGAGTATTTGCAACTATTAAGAAACATGGGATTTACCTGTACACGTTAATGTAAATTATGTAAGAAATATATTTAAAAGCTAAGCAACAAAATAGTCCATTGCAGGGTGTATTTTGCCATTGGAGAAAAGCAGAAGAAAGCGAACTGCACAAGGCGGGCGCTAGACACACCGCTTCCTACCCAGGTGTTCAGGAGCCATCGCGGTGATGACGTGGTCGGCGCATTGGAAAAATGCTCAGAAAATTGAAAGATGCGTTTTTCAAGCGTGAAGGAAGCGAAACGTTATTGGCG
This sequence comes from Casuarius casuarius, assembly GCA_003342895.1. Classification (NCBI taxonomy): domain Eukaryota; kingdom Metazoa; phylum Chordata; class Aves; order Casuariiformes; family Casuariidae; genus Casuarius; species Casuarius casuarius. The sequence continues at coordinate 14,715,492 of PTFA01000001.1, read as the reverse complement.
TGAACGGTATAGCGTACTCTTCGGATCTTAAGATAACGTGACGGTGACAGCCTGCCACAAAGCCTTTCTCCGAGTGTTGGGTTTGAGCCAGATCTTTTTTTTTCCAAGAATAAGGAAGTACAAAAGCGATCGTGATTGCACCAGAACAACTTATTGAAGATGAGTAATGTCAGAAGGAGGATCCTCTTTAGACATACTCCAGTACTGTGAAATAGAAGGCAAGATAGGTCCAAGAAGACTTTGCAGATAGTGCTTTAAATGGTTTGGGAAAAACAGCTGTATTTCTGGATTATAACAAATCTGTTTGACTCTTCCGGGCCTTTTTAAGCCTTGCGCAGCAGAATTTGAAGATCTGCCTCCCCGCTCTTATGCAAAGCTTGCAGCAGGGTATCCCCACTGCCTTCAGTAACGTTATTCTTGATCGCCAAAATGGTAATTTAACGCCATCGTCATCAGGTAACTCTCATGGCCTTGTGGGGCAAGCGGGTATGCGGAGGATTTCCTTTGGTGCCTGTATTCACCTCAAAACCCTCAGTATTAAATGGGACAAGTATCGTGTGATGTGGTCGAGGCAAATCTAGAAAGAGAACTCAGCATTATTGCTAATTTTGCTTCCACTTGCTTGAAAGGGCCTTTGCGGATGGGGGAAAGGCGGTGGGCACGTGTTGGTGGCCATCGCATGTTTCTTCTGCGCGCGGCGCCGACCACGACAGAGATTTTGTCGTTAAGAACGATGAGCCTGCCTAAATTGTAAAGGAACAAAACGATGTGCAGAACAATCATCAAGCGACTAATGAGAGCAAAAGACCTGCAAACAAGCCCCAAACTCTTGACACGGGGAAAATACAAAGCTCCGGGGTAAGGGAAAGCGCAAAGCGTGCTTATGAGGGCTGAGCTGAAAGGCCGGCAAGCCGAAGTCGATGTACTCATCCTCCTCCATCCTCCTCCATCCTCTTTATCACTCCCTTGTTTGCCTGTGATGGAGGCTCCTTGTCTAGGTCGCGGCGAAAGGGGAGGAAGATGGTTTCTGCAAGCTTTCAGTTTGCTGATAAAGTGGAGCCATTCTACCTTTGCCGTCAGCTTCGCTTTCGGGCTGCTTTTTCACCTTTCTGCTCCCATTCCCAGACTGTTTGTTGCTCCCGAGCTGCGGGGATGTGTGTCAGCACCTCCCAGCAACATCTTGCGCTTCCTTGCTCGTAGCCTGTTATTGAAGGATATAGCTCTGAAGAGCAAGCAGTCACGCGGGGTGCTGATTTATTAAGAAAAAGAAAGAGACAAGAAGTTGATTAGTTTTACAGCAGCAGTACCGCAGGAGAGTTGTACAAATTCCCCAAAATTGCCTTCTATGAAATTGCAAGAAGTAACAGCACAGAAGCCAGAAAGGTGGCAGAGGAGCTTTCTCCAGGAGTAGGAGCTGCCACGAGCTTATTGAGCCAATATCTTCTTCATTTCAGTGAAAAACGAACAAGTTGGTGCCCGGGGCCCTTGGCTGCCCACCTGTACTCAGCGATGGTGTTTACTGCGTTGCTTTTAGAGTAGTGCTGATGGTGCCGTGTTATGGAGGAAGCAACCAAAAGCAGCTTGAAATAGGAAATCGAGGGAAAAGTAGAGCGTTCTTGGTGTAGCGTTTGATTTTTACGATGCATTGAAGGGACGTTGGCGTGCACGGATTTCTACGCTTGCTCCTTTGGGACTGCTCCCGGCTCTGGCAGCCCCGCGTTTCGAATAGCAGCTGCCTGCACCGAATTAGATAGAGGCTGGCCTTGCTCTCTCCAGATTTATCTTCTGCAGTGAAATTGTGTTTTCCTTCCGAAGCTTTATGGGACCCCACTGAATTCCAGATGTTCGCGGTCAGGACCGGGCTGGTGGTAGCTCCCCAAGAGTGAATTGGACCTCACTGTAAATCAGGCCGGTCACTACAGCATCCTTTGAGGTGCAGGATTATCCCGCGATCCAGCAAATTCCTTTGGCCTCAGCTTCGCACCGTTGTTTGCTGGATGTAAACCACTGGGCTCTGCTGCTACATTACTTCAAATCCTGATTTTACAGCACTAAGCCTGGAAGGTCCTTTCTCCTTGCAGACCAAGGAAATCCAGCACTAACTTCTTGATCCAGATAAGCAGAGAGGTTTGTGCTCTGCTTTTCTCTGCAGCGGGCTCCGGCTCGTTTGCTTGCACATATGGTTCATCAGCAAAAGAGGGGCTTTATAAAACGGAGAGCCTGCAAAGGGCAGGCTGGGCAGCAGGCTTGCAGTCAGTTTTAAAGCAGACTTCGCTCTTCAAAGCTGTGATCAGGGCAGACACGGTGCAGTTGCTCCCGCAGCACTGCTCGAGCTGAGAAATGCAGGAACGGGAGCGCGCCCTGGCTTCGTGCCGGCAGATACACACGTGCTGTTCAGGGATATTTATATGGCTTTGATCTGGGGTTTGTTGGTAATTTATATATAGAAGCTGTGCTTTGTTGACAAACACCTGCTTTGCTTTCATGTCGGGATGTCTTGATGGACAAGAGAGGTATTTCAGCAGTGTCAAAATACTGTGGTGGTGGAAGAATTTAAAAAGGGTAAGAGTTAAAGCAAGCTCCTCTCCTGTATTAGGAGAAATTCATGCCTAGAATAAATCACTGCTGGGCATAGCAATCAGCATTTTTAAGAGAAAACCGCTGTGGAATGTAATTGTTAACCAAAAAGGATGGGTTTTCCTGACCTTCCTTCCTTTTTCCCCGCCATGTCCTTGGCAAACGCCGTTGTGTATCACCAACCAGAATAGTGCTGAGCTCGGCAAAGCCAGCCGGTTCGAGTTGCTGCCTTCATTGCTTGCGCGTTTTAGAGGAATTTTTAAAATACTCCGTCCTTCGTTGTCGTTGCTTTCTCAACGTTCAGGGCATAAAATTTGAGTTTTCCTAAAACTAAGAGAAACCAAGAGAACCAAATAATCAGATCCACTGCCATGCTTGAGATAACGTCCATGCAAACGACTTGTGTTTTTAACTTCTCCCGTGAAGACCACAAAGGATGCTAAAACTATTGCCTTAATAGTAATAATTGCCATTAACAATTTAGCTATTACCGTCTGTACCTCAGCTTTTCCTCTCTATATATGCTCTTGATCACAAACTTCTCAAGCGTTTACGTATAAAGTTTAGTGCAGTTGGAGTCTCATTTACCGAAATCGTTCAACTCAAAATTCCCATCCTTAAAACTGCGCCATCGTTGGGACCACACTGCCTAAGTGATGCATTATGGACACTTTTTTTTTAAGGCAAACCCTCAAAAATCTTTTTTCAGCATGCATGTTATGCAGTTCATACTGTTTTTTTTAGTGTTAAGTAAGAAGAGGTTTAAGATAGTGTTATGGAAAATATGGGAAGGAAAATACAGTCCCTGTTCTTAATGAATCACAGTTTATTAAAAATAAACATCAAGGACAGAGAAATTATAGTTTCTAATGTGAATGAAAATCGGGTGGTGTAAGAATTTAGAAACAGTTTTTAACAGGCTGCCTAAAATAGAAACAAGCAGGCATCTATGATATGAATCTCCCTTTTTAGTCTGGGCTTTTGCTTTGATTCCTAAACAGGAAAAGAAGTCGCATTATCGTGATGTAACCGCACTGAGTTCACAGATAACGTGAAGATGTATCACTTGCCAAACACAATGATTTTTTCGTTGAGTTCATTTGAAACTTTCCCTTATCTGCTGGTTTTCAGCGTGTCGCCAGGGAGGGACGGGGCAGGTCTAATTTTGTTTTGTTACCTCCACCCAAGTAAGGAAATTCTTCGCCTTCGGCATCAGCCGTGTTGTTTCCTGCGGCGTGGTGGCAGCTCGCTGAACGTTCGCCGGTGGTTTTAATCCTCCGCACGGGCAAAATTAACACAGGTATACTGCCGAGTTGCGTTGAGGTTGTTAAAAGCACTAATGAAAGGGAAGAAGCTTATAAATGAAGACTTCGGTACGATCCACGATTGCTGCCTTATCGAAAGAATCCACATTGGAGAGTCTACATCTAGATCTACGTTAAATGAGAGTTTTAATTTGAATATACGAGTTGAAACTGTGAAAATATCATCCAAAGCAATTTCTTTCCAAGTCAAACTCATGGGTGGAAGAGCAGGAATGTTTCAGACATAGGTGACGTGAAGTGGGGTGGGCGCCTTTGCACAGCTCTGCGTTGTGCACGGGTCCAATTGCTTATACTTGTGCATTGGGATTTTAGAAGGAACAAGTCTCCTAAAATAAAAAAGGTACAGTGTTTTAGCTTGTTCTCCATCCTCTCCGAGGAATGCATGGAGTCCGATAATGTTTTTGGGTGCGTGTTTTAGCATTTAAATGGTAATTTTCTCAAGGACTGTGATAGAGACTTGTGGATGTTAGAGTGAAGAAGACCTCAAAGCAAGTTACGTGGTTGAACATGGTATGTTCAACACTTCCTCCTTTCGGCAGAATACATTATATATCCTCTTGGGTTAAGACCAACATCCATAAGCAACCAAATGTGCTCAAAATTTTTGAAGTACAATTTTATTTAAATCCTTGTCTTTGAGGAGCACTGTGTAGAATGTCGAATTATTAAAACCAGTGCATCTGAGGAGCTCCTAAAATGTTCTGTGTAGTCACTTGAATTAAAGAAAGTATATACATCCTCAAAATCATGAACTAAATTGGGAGTGAGAAATTTTGTTGCTTGTACAAACATATGTTTTCCTATATTTGAAACTATGTCGAAATCAGAAAAATGTGTTTCCTTCCCCCCAGCCTGAATCAACTCTATAGTATCTTTTTTTAAATAAAAATTCAATTTTGCTTGACTATTTCTCCATTTCTCTTACTGATAATTTCAGTTTCTCTCAGTCCTAATTTGTCCCACTACCTGCTAAAGCTCTGATTCACGTGGAGGAGTACTTTTGTACCTATAATATACTAATTCTGCTGAAAAGAAATTATTCTATGAAAACGTTTTTTTCCATTCTTTGAAATTGTAATTCGGTGTTATTTAACTTCATATGAAGTTCTTAAGATGACAGATTTTTTTCCTTTAATCTCGATTTCCTTTTTGCATTGGCAAAGTTGCTTTGACGGGCAGGTTTTTTCAGTCTCATTTGAATACAGTGAGTGAGTCTGTTCTGCTGAGAGCCAGGAAGAGAACAAATGCCTTTGTAATGGAATAATGTCTATTAGGGGCTTGGGTGTTTTGTGGTTTTCTTTTTTATATTATTTTCTGTTTCCTCTTCAAGTTGGGTGATTAGAAATTTCGAAAAGGCTTTTCAAGCCGAAAGCGTGGCGTTCGGTGCTTTGGGTCAGAGTGCTCATAAATGGAAACGACATTCAGGTTATATATAAAATAATCTCATACTCATGTTAATTTATGTTGTGTGGTTCATCAGGCCACATCTGTCTAATATCAAAATATCCGGCTTGATATAATAGTTACCGTTTTGTGGAATGAGCAGATACATCATCATGGAAAGCAACTTGTGACCGTGCAGCAGGCTGGTCCTGTAACAGGTGGAATTGTCACTTTTTCATACAATTACGTTTACCCATCCTGAGATTTTTAATACTGCTTAGAGCTCTACCCTTAGCCGTGGCTCTATTTGGCTGAGAAACGGGGCTGCACCGTGTTGCGCCGGCTTTAATCACTGCCAGCCTGACGGCGCTCACCGGTATTTAAGAATTTCATCGTATCAAAGCCGCTCTTAATTAACGAGAGGAGAAAGGCTGTAAGGCGGTTTTCAGACGCGGGCAGGTTTGCTCCCTAACGTTCACCCCGTGTTTTCTTCGACGTTGCCGTTCACACGGACCCTCTATGTCACCTTTGGGGATATTCCAGCATCTCAGCACAAAACTGCAGAAGTGGGGTCGCTGCAAGAGGAGTGGTGAAACAGGGTCAAAAATAGCATTCATATAGCCTTTTTATACTTCCAGAACTACAGGCTACAGTGGTAGGTTAAAACATTGAATGCATGAGAAAATTAACCTCTTTTATTCCTTGCAACGGCACGGATCCGTCCTGCTGCGTCTGGCGTAAAAAGAGCATAGGGGCTCGCTGCGAAGGCAGGGGAGCGGGGTCTGAAATAACCGCTTTGATTTTTTGTGCACCTCCGTTTATAGCATATCGGAACAAAAATCAGAGCCGCTTTGCAAACAGAGCATATATAACTGCTCGGTCATATTTAAACTATTTGCTTGCCCTATGAAGTCACTGTGCATCGCAAGATTAACGTTCCCCTAAAGCTCTACGTGTGTCGAGAGAGACAAAAATGGAAGCTGCAAGCCCATATCGTTCTGTGGCTTTGATAAGATTATTAATAAGAAATTGCAACAGCAGTAGAGTGTAGGTAGAGTGGCCATCAAGCAGGAGTTGATGTACGGCGCGTTCTCAGCCACCCAGTGCATCTCCAATAGCTCAGCAGAGCTTCGGGGCCACGAGGAGCTGCTCCGGCCGCTGATGCCTTGAGGCCAGCCGTCAACGCCGATGGCTTTGAGGACGGTGGAGCGATCGGGCCGTATCGCGGGAAATGCCCGCGTTTGCTGCCGGTTTTGCAGGCAAAGCTGATTCCAGTCACACAATATTATTACTTTCCTCAAAGCTGGGCTTCGTTTGGGATAGTCTTCGTCCGGCGTTTCCTGCAGCTGTGGGCTGATGTTGGGTTAAGGTTGTCCGCCAAAGGAAAATCCCTCCTGTTTTTCAGCTCAAATCGTGGATGATTTGTGTCTGGTTTGCATGCGTTTGCTAGCCTCGCCTTCAACATCGAGTTTGACTTTTGTCCAAGCACGAGCTATTTCTTAAGGCTTGCACAATTTCACCTTCCCCCCCCCCAGAGTGTTCAAAATGATTAAAAAAAACCAATATAAATGCATTCTTTAATTAGTTGAAATCTGGTATGTACTATGTAAATGAATATCCGTGAAATTTAAATGAAATTAAGTGACAGTCACTTGCAAATTCGTACGTGTTTAACAGAGGGCACACGTTAAACCTGTGCATAACCTGGGCCGTGCAATACGATTTTATGGCTCAGGTTACAACAGGGCTTTGGAGCTTGAACTTTGATCTTGTCAGCTGTTAATTATTATATTTATGATTGCAGTTTGCTATGCATTCGGTATTTCAGTGCAAAAAAAGGGATGTGTTGCCCGTATGTAAAATGGTCGGTATTGATTAGCATTTGCTAATAAGCAAATAGGTATGTGCTTGTAGCATAGAGATATTAAGCGCCTGGGTAATGTCATTTAGAGTGCTGTACACTGATTTAAAGAGTGCTCTGGCTGGTAGAAGCCACGTATCCTTTCAATTACCGGGTCACTTTCTCTACATAAATAACATATCCCTAAGCAAATTCACTTACCCCAACCCGACCTTGGTGTTCTGCTATGGTTATATTGCACAACTGGATGGAAATCGTTTAATAATTTGATATTGGTACAGGGCTCTGTGGTGCCATCTAATGGGAATAAAGCACTGTCATCCCTTCCCGTCAAAAATGAAATATATCCACCTGTCACTCTTCAGTCTGTCCTAAAATTGTGGGTGAATATGCTTTAAAAACACTGAATATGGGCATCTAAAAAATCTAAATGTGAAGCACGTTCTGAAGTACTTACTACTTTTCTTTAATTCTTTCCCTCTTTGTATAGGCTCTTGATGGAAATGTGTATGATCACCTGAAGGATTATTTAATGGCATTCAGCAGGACTGAGCTAGAGACGTGTCAAGCTGTACAAAACACGTTCCAGTTTTTACTGGAGACTTCCAGCAGGGTAAGTAAAACGATCCTTTGCAGCTGAACACTTGCGGCGTATATGAGTTCTCAGTCTTCAGGTTTGCTTCCAAAATCATGCCAGATCTGAAGGGTCGTTATTTTTGGTTATCCCTGAGTGGCATGGAGTTAAAAGCAACTAGACAGTTTTCTTGGGGAGAATTTTTCCTGTTGCCACCCAGGTTGTGTTCTCATGAGTGCATTTACGTAGTACAAGATCTTTAGAGAACAGCAAACAAGGGATGTCCAATTATATCACTCTACATGTTTAGAAAGCGAAATTGCAGTTGAAGGCTCTGTGCTGTGTATTCTGGAATAGCATTAGTCATCCCGCGCGGTAAAGCTGTACGAAACTGTTTGGATCATTTCTTAATAATTGACTGTCAACGTAAAAACAGAATATTACAGCTCTTTCTCCTTCGAATTAAGAACAGCAAATACAGAAAGCAGATTAGAATCTCGCCACAGACATGGTTTGTTTGCCTTGTCGAGCAGCCAAGATCAGAAATACGTGAGCCCTTCCAGGATAATTCTGATACTTGAATAATTCATCTGCTGGGCTAAAAAATAAAAAAAAGCCGAGAAGCCTCAAACCAAGCAGACTTGAAGTGTTTTGGTCCAGTCATAATATTCCTTTCTGTGTCCACCGTGACCACCCATGCAGGAGCAGAGCACACTTTACACAGCTTGTGCTGTAAAGACTTACATAGAAACAACATTTTTAACGCATTCCTTATTCACCTGCAAGCATGTTAACTTGCATCGTCCTAAGCTAAAATGGGTGGATTAAAAATTGGTTCATTCTAGCTAGTTGTGGAATTTACCTGGCAATTACTGCAAAAATAATGAAAATACCACTTTATCTTCTGCTGGAAAAGGACTTTCAATAGCTGACGTTTATGTGTATCCTTCAGGTTGCCTGAAAATATATCTTCCCTGCAAATGCTGTTTTCAAATCTTTATACTAAACATGCTTATATGTAATGTTTGCGTATTTATAATTCATGCTCGGCATTGTATTAAAAGCTTTATAATCAGAATATTTGGAATATTTCATCTAGGCAACACTGTCGTTTCCAGACGGCTCGTTTGCATGGAAATACCTTCACCGGTATTTGCGTGCGCGGAGCTTGCGATTGCTTGTGCCAGCAAGCCTCTGTGCAGCCGGGAGCCTGCAGATCCCACGTAGTTTATACAGTAACAGCTTCGCGCTGGATGTTTGAGGAAAGCAGTTCTGCTTCTGCTTTGCTAAGTTAGTACAATGCCTGGGGATTGAGCAAAAATGTAAATCCAGCTGTCAGGTCTCAACAGGCTTTTTACAACTGCTACGTAGCTCATCAGCACCAGTATTCTCCTCTCCTTTCGGCTCAAGGATGGAGAAGAGAAAAGTTTGTGTTGCATTGCCTGTTACCATCTGTGTAATGAAAACCTGACAGTACTAAATGCGTTAATTGCTGGCTGAAATTCTAGATATATAAAAGCAGAGTATCTTGACATGACCAAAATGAACCCCTTATCCCACAGTCAAGTTTCCCTCATCCTTTCTCCTGAGCTTCCAGCATCTCCTCTAGGTCCGTGTTGCAGCAATCAGTCAGCTCAGAGAGGAGGGAGTGAACGTGTTTTAAAAATAGCCATAATAAGAAACCTGTAACACACCGATAGCAATTCGGAATAAAAAGCAACCTGCCATCAAAGCAGAGATTTCCAATATTTATTGTGTGATTATTTCTTTTTCCATACTTCCCCTGTTCTTTGTTAGATACTGGGTCACAGGCTTGCCAAGCTATATGTAAAAAAGGAACTTGGTACTACTTCAGGTAGAAGTGTTTTGGCTTTTCCTTTTTACCTTAAATGTCAAATTTGCATTTCTGGTTATAGGATGGCATTAAATGCTGTTTGCTTTAGGTGAGTTGCTGCCTAGAAGTGCCCGTTTATTGCTTTTGAGTATGGGGAGAGCCAAAAGCGGCCGGTTCAGTTGGGCTTGTCTGCGTTGCAGTCAACTGGTTAGATGGACGTCCTTCGTAGGCACTTTGGCAGCCTCCTATTGCAGTTTGAGGGGAATAGCAGTTTATGAAAATATTTTGCACAGAAAACTTGCTTTCGAGGTGAAAGTCTTGCAATTTTGCGATAAACTGCGGTTTTGGAGGTTGTGTTATCGCTGAGCTGGAGTGACCCGTGTCATCCCTCCATCACGTCCAGGAGGTATTGCCGTCTGACACCGAGTATCTAAAAATGCAATTCAAGTTCCTTTTCAATTGTGCAGTCTTACCCCAGACTCGCACTTCTCGGACTTATCTTTTAAATACAGAAAATCTAATTTTCTTCGGAGCATTTTGAGAGACTCCATTAGCTGCTGAATTGGTGATGTTCCTCTTAAGGGACTTCGCCAATCTAGAGTGAACCATTTTGTTGATACTTATCTCTGACCATGCATTATTTCTGCATGTGTTTTGGAGTTGGCTTTAAAACAGTTATGTATGTTTGAAATGGCAGAGTTGTGCGTTGTGTTTCTGGCTAAAGGACTATGTGAAAACAGGCCGGTTATCTCAAACTTTTGCTTAGTATTTCATTCAGCTGTAGTCTTTTCCTTAGATGTGTAATTACTATATGACACCAAATCCTATGCCAAATCGTATATACGTATATACATATACAATACATTCACTGTAGAATAGGTGACTGGGTAAAGTTTTGCCCTCTCTGAGGCCTTTTAAAAGAAGAAAATGAAAAATTGGCTTTATATCTCCATCTCTGACAGCCTTAACACATCAGAAAGACCCTGTTAGACCTTGGGTACCGGAGGCTCATGGGCTCGCTGCCTTGCACAGCACCTCTGTGTCCACAGATCTGGTGCAAAGAGCCCATGGCCGTATCCAGGAGACCTTTTATTCAAAAGCAAGCCCTGTAAATAACAAATACCTTTGGTTCGGGTATGCTGCAATATCTGCAGCGGTTTAACATCGACGATCTTGATCCCAGGGGATGATGATGATGATGATTATTATTATTATTATTTTGCAATTCAGTATTTTAGTAACACAAATGTCAACATATTAATGTATCTGAGAACAAGTTGTGTTTTCAGAATTACACTGAAGGCTGCTATTCTTGGCCATACACAATGCTGCTGCTATTTCTGGATAACCATCATCATTGTTACAGACTTCTGTTCATTTAAACCCGCACTTCGGTAATTCATTTTTATGGCTTCGTGTTGCCATTTAGGCATTTCCATCAATTGAAGCAATGAAAACGTCATAGGGCTGTCAACTAGTGATCCTATTTTTAATTCAATTATTTATATTTAATAATTTAATAAAACTACAATTACTGAGTTTTTCTTTGTAAATATATGTAATTTGTGATATAACTGATTTGTTTAGTGATACATGCCGTGCTATCTGAAACGTCCTACTAAACAAAGTTGATAGCTGAAGTACTGATATGGAAAAGTATGAGATTTCTCTGAAAGCTGTGTAATATAGAGAGATGCATTTTTAAATTGATTTTTACATGCTTTATTCCAAAGAGTATTTTCAGCTGCTGCAACTAATAACTTGCATAAAAACAAGACACTTAATTTCTCGTATGGAGTTATTTTTATCCACGAAAGGAGGGAAAAATGTTTATGGCAGTGACAGTATGTACCGGATACCTATATACTTGGTGGTTGTTTCCTATGTTTTGCCTTTGTGGTGGTTTTTTGTTGGTTAATGGTAGATATGTTTTGGGTCTCCATCTCCCGGGGTGGGTCCCACCAGCCGCTCGTGAGTCATTGTGGGTGGTATTGCTCAGGGCCTGATCCTGTATTTCCTTCCGGGACAAAAGTGAGGAAATTCAGTTTTGTTGCATTCACGGGTCTGCTACGGATCCGGTCCCTGATTGAAACCGTGCTAATTTTAGCGTCGCAACGTTCGTGTACCGCTTTGGGGTTTGCAGGAGGACCGATCTCAGTGGCGTTTGCTCTTTTCCCAGGTGGTGCGGGATTACAACCTGCAGCTCTTTCTCCAGGAGAACTCGGTGTTTCGCAAGCCGCAGCCCTTCCAGTTCCAACCGTGTGACAGCGACACTGTAAGAACATTTATCCATCCCATGGTTTATTTGTTCTTGCTGTATTTCCAAGAACCTCGTTAGAGATGGGGGCAAAAATAGCGTTCGCTGGTATCCTGGTACGTGTTAGCCTTAGGCTGTGTTTTTGGAGAAGAAAGGGAAAGTGGCCGGATTCCTCCAGATCGGCTTATGCTAGGTGGGTGATCACAACGAAGCATCCAACGGGCACAACGCCAGCATCATCATCCACGAAAAGCTGGATCTCTTTTGCCACCAGATTGTGTGACTAACAGTCCGGCGTTTCTCTGCTTTCAGCGTATCTCATGCTAAAATTTCTTAGCTTCTTCTGTGCTGTTGAGGTTCTCAAAACGTCCGCTAATGTTGGCACAAATAGAGTTATGATATGCCAAATAAAATGTCCATTCTCCTCTAGTTTACTCAAGGAGTATCTATAGATACATAGAAAAAAATTCTAATTTAGGAAGAATATGGTTAAAATACTGGATTCCAAAATAATCTCTGAAAATACTATTCTGGGACATGCATTGCTTCCGTAGCTATCATTAATGGATTAAGTAAATCAGAGTGGGCAAATACGTTTCCTAACAGCGCTTTAAAAGTAGTGATTGATGTCCCACCAACGCTACTAACATTATCTAAAAGAAATACCAATTTAAAACAAGTCTAGATTTAAAAAAATTAACCTCGTGCAGCTTTTTATTACTTGAATTCATATTTAACAAACTGACACGGATATAAATGTCTCGGCCTCCAGCTGGAGTGATTAATTTTAGGCGTTCTTTTAATGGATATGTAATAGATTATATGAGTGATTTTGCCTAACAGCTATAACAGTTTCCCTTGTCTTTCCTGCTTAACAAAATGTGCTTCTCTATATAGAGCAAATTATTTACGTGCATTTTTAGGCTGTTCATCGTGCAGCGAGCAGCACCTTTCTAACTGTGTTTTTATTGCGTTTCTAACCTCTGCTGTGTGTTTTCGTCTCTGTGCAACCTTCGCTTCTAGAGTTTCAATGCAGTTCAGCTGGTGGACATTGAGCCCTCACCCGTCAGTGCTATGAGAATGACCATAGCGGAGGTATATGGCAGTATTTACGATCAGCCTTTGACATCTGTGGTGTTACTGGTGTGCATGTGACCAGGGCTGCTAAATTTACTTATGCAGAGGTGGCAACAGAATGCATAATATATTAATGTAAAAAAAAAAAAACCACCCTTTCTCCATAATGAGACTTAAGTTAGCCTAAAACAAGAAAAACGCAATTTATCTGTGCTGTTTGTGGGGATCAGCTTCGCACTCATCCTTCGCACTGGCACAGCGTTTGTAATTGATATTCTAATCTTTCGGGGGCGCGAATTAAAATTTCACAGCTCGAGATGGTGCTGTGTGTAATTGGTTGCTTCTCTAACGCAAGTGGGGAAGCTTGTACAACAACTGGGGGCTGTTAGCAAGCGCCGAGGAAGCACAGTCCCATCACTAATTTAATTTTGTTCTCTTTCCGGAGGGCTACCCCCACGTAAAACCGAATTGTAATTCGCTGTTCTTGCGGGGTTTAACATGAAAATTGAGATGATTCTTTGGCAGGGCGCTTGGGTGGTCTGACAGCGTGCATGTGTCCTGCTCAACTTCACAAGCTTTTTGGAAGGCAGTAGGTGCTTCACGTCTAAGGATGTCTCAGCACCTCAGATGCAGTGAGCTCTTCACCGGCCAGCCCACGTGAGCCCTGTTTCTCCGTTGCATTGCCTTTTTGAGCTTCTAGCGGTTTACAAAAACAAGAGTTGTACAAGCTTCCTCGTGATCCAGATAGTGATTCTCATCTAACACGATCCTACTTAGGAAATTGTGGGTTACGCTTTTCCTCAAGAAATATAATAGTGAGAGTTTTTGTTCAGGATTTGGCTTTTGAATGTGTCAGAAATTCTGTATTTTCTAATTAATTGAAAAACTTCAGTTGAAGAGCAATTATCAAGCATTCTTTTGCCACATACTCGCTTTGCAGATGATCTGTATAAATTATCAGGTGGCTTTTTTTCGTTTTTGTGGGATATGCATGATCGTTTTCATACTAAACACTGACACTGAAGAAATGCAAGCGGAGTGATTCATCCGTCTATTCAAACATTTAATATTAAAGCTTTCGAAGAGCAAAGGATGGCCTGCCTTCGGAGAGAATACCTGATAGTGCGTCTGGGGCCAAAGCCTGGAGCGTTTAAGTGTTGCTATAATGAAAAAGTAGCGATTGTGGATATTGCAGGCAAGGCGAATGCTAGAAACAAACATCTTAGAATTTTTTGAATTATGTTTTTTATGAGCAGAAAGCTCTCGAGCTTTCGTGAGCTGTTTTGCTGAGCTGTCGAGAGCTTTGAGGGACGTGGAGGGGATTGCCGTGCAATCCCGCAGTCCTAAAATGCAGTCATGTACCCGAGAGACAGCTCAACTCAGCTGCAAAATACTCCGAACATGCACACACACACGCTCAGAGCCTCCAAAAGACGGTATCCGTAAGAAAAGCAGGTATGAAATAGGATATTCAAGATTTTCATGATTCCCCACCATCACACTAATCCTGGCTGAAACGCAGAATCTTGAAAGTGCCCATAAAGAGAAATCCGTCACGAAACATTTTACATCAATTAGCTATTTTTTCCACTAAAAAACTGCTTTGGCATTAACGTTGGTTAACGTTACTAAAAATACTTAAATAGTTTCAACAGCTAAGTTGATTTTGATTAGCATAAATTCACAATAATAACAACCCTTCCAAGAAACAGCGTCTTTAAAAAAAAAAAAAAAAACTTAGCTAAGAAATAATTTATAAATTCCCAAGCAGCTTTAATCCTTTCAATAAATGAATTCAGAAAATGGATTGGGCGTTTGTGAAGAGCAGGATTAAAAAAAATACATATCTTTGGGCATCCTTTTAGCCTTACAAGAAGAAAGATCCTGCACGTACTGAGCATACGCGGAGACCCTTATATTTGACATAGTAACAGTTTAATCCTGAAACATCCTCTCATGAGGAAAGCGATATTTATTAAGTCTGCGGAAAACCGCTGCGTTGAAAACACGCTGTCCCCGTGCTTCGTAGATAAGCGTGTCCATAAGAGCATGGCAAAACCCAAAGGAAATTAGCCAGCTTTTCTGTATTTCCTGCTGGGAAAAGATCCTTGAACTGCATGTTATCCTGCGAAAAAATGAGATACATGGCAAAAATCGCGTCCGTAGCGCTGGAGGGTAACGGCACCGAAAAGCTGACGCGGCGCTTCGGAGGTAGGGCTCTTTCCTGTTTTTCATCCGCGTGTTGCTGTGCTGGTAACCCCCTGCGCATTGCCTGTGCCATCTTTTTCTTGCAGCACGTAAGTAAAAAAAAATGCAGCCAAATTTTATTTCCATGAGAGCTTATCAACGTAAAAAACATATTTCTTGCTCTGCGATTTGCAGAGTTGCACTGTGGTCAGACTGATGGAGAGCTTTATAGCATCGCTCCTCGTTAGGTGGATAAAATAGGAATGGTAGAGCTTGATTCGAGGAACAAGGATGCAGAAGAGTTTCTTGAATTTCCGAGTACCTCACCTTTCTATACTTAGTAATTCCCACTTATGGCAAAACCTCTTTTCTCTTTGCAAGTAGGTAGAAATTACAGTATCAATGGGAATGAGGGGCCCAGCATAGCATCCTTCATCATCCTTCAGCTTTAGTGGGTTTCTCTGCATACATATAGATGCAACGTATGGGTCAGAGGTCCCTTTGTTTCTCTTTCTGTATTTACACACCTAGACACAATCTGCATTTATATTTAATATTAAAAATACCTAAATATTTTAAAATATCCCTAAAACTTATTTAATATTACACATATTTAAATATTAAAATACTTTAGTTTCATAACTGTTTATTTTATAGTTTATAATTAACATAAATATTTGATGCTTGCTATAAATATTTAAATAAATAAAAGCTCATAAAATGTAAACCGTTAGTGAAAAATAATCGTCGTATAAATAAGCCCAAATTAAGAAGAGCAGAAAACGCCTCCTGGATTTAAAGTCGCCTGTGCTTTAAAACAAAAAGTTAGGTGGTTGTTTTTAACTGGAACTTTTTTGAAGCTAGATACAAACCAGGAGGTGTGATTGAACGTTACCAACTCAAGTGTTAGGAGTTGTTGCCAAGGAAAAATGCAGCCGTTCGGTAAGTGCTCGGTAAATGCAAAATAAATGCAAGAGCCCTCCTGGAGCGGGAGCGCAGCAGAGCTGCGAATGCTCTGCGTGGCTTGCCAGCCCTGCAGCTCGCCTGACATAACCAAAGGTAATTATATTTAGTGAAGCCTTCCCTCAAGTCATGTTTCAGATCTAAGGTTGGAGATAAAATAATTGTATCTGAGGTTTATACTCAAAGGTCAGGTTGGAGCAGATGCGGAAAGTCCCCGCCCTGGAGTTACTTACTCTCTTATCTGTGGTTGAATTTTAACATCCTCTCCGATTTACTTTAAGTATCGTAAACTGCAATAAGCTTGTTGCCTAACCGTATTTTGATGTACAGAACCTACCATTAACATTGCTTTTTACCGTCAGTAATTACTGCCCGAGCAAAGTCCTGCATAACTTGCAAAAGTGAGAACAGAGAGCAAAGTCCTACGGGAAAGAAGCAGCCGCTTAAAAACCAGCCCTGTGTTTATAACTGTGCGGGAAAACATGGATGAAGTCAAATTCACCCTGTCAAGGTTGATTCAAAAGGTCCTCTTTTTTCCTTCGGTTGCTTAACGATAGCCATCTTTCTGTATTTCTTGTTGCAACGGAAGGCGTCGCGGATTTTGGAAGAGCTGGATGTGAGCACGGCTTTACGTCGTGACGCAATGTTGCAACGAAAGGACGTGCTGCGCTTTAATTTCAAAAATTAATTTCAATAAGAAGATTAAAAGCTTTTAAAATTAAAAATAAGCTTAGAAAGCAAAACTGTGATTTGCAATTCTTACTCTCTAATCTGAGCTATAACAAAAACTGCTTAATACCCCCCCCCAAAAAAAAGAAAAAAAGTGAGGCACTACGAACATCAAAGGCTGGCTTTATTAATCACTGAAATCGAACAAAAGTTAGTAATTTAAGATTCTAGTCTTTCCCAAAATGAGCAGAATTGGGAGGAAAGAGGGCTGTCCTGCGATGCCTGGCATCGGCCGCGGTGGCAGCTGGCGCGTGCTCGCTGTGCTCCGGAGGAGACTTCTCTCTTGTTTGCAGAGTAGTTGCGATCCCCCCAAACTAGTTAGGCAACCACAACTGAAAAGAAAGAAATAACCCTCTAAAAACCAAGTGGGTAACTTTATTTCGTACATACGGCTTTGCAAGTGCTGCTTTCTTTGGTACTTCTAATAGGGAGAGTTTCGGTCACGCCAGATGTCGGAGAGCAGATTCAATACTTGTCAGGGCCAAAATATTTTGCCGTGGATCATTTCTGTAGTAGAAAACATCGAATCATGTCATGGCTGCAAGAGCAATGGAAATTTTTCAGCCCAGATGACGTCGGAAAGTCCCAGGACCCTCTTTCTCTCTTTAGATATCCCAGAATCATCTTTCTTATGATGAATTTAAATGCAATTACTTTCTTTTTCCTCCTGCCTGATTAGATTAAAGGGCAGAATACGATTATTTAAACAGCAGCAGCAGTGTTTGGTTGGTTTGTGTTTCTACCTTTATCACAGCTTATGTGCAGAGGTTTATGTAGCCTGCTAATAGTGGACGTAGGTCCTTTTTAATTCTTCCCAGTGTAAGAAAAACCATATGTGAATATTTTGGTTTTTTTAAAGGTGGGGCCTGAAATGCAAGGCAGGCATAGCTCACTCCTGGCTAAACTAAAATTAAATGAGTGCTACTATAATAGAAAAAAAATGAGCACCAAATTTGGCTCCTGGTTTTCTGAAAACTGGTGGTTTTAGCTATCAGTTGTGTGAAAAAAAGTCATGCATATCCCATCCTCCTTCCCAAAAGTGTTGATCATAAGGTAGAGCTTGCAATTCAGCATTGGCATGGTAACCTCTTATTTTGAACTTTTTAAAAGAACTGGCTGTGTTTTTTAGGTGTGTTTTGTGTTAGTGGTTTGCATGCAATAAACGTTTACTACTTTTTTCCTTTGTTGAAGTGAACTTTTTTTTGTCTTCAGCTAGAAAAACACTGTGCTTTTAGGCTCAAGAGCCAACTTTTTTTTTTTTAAAAGGTTTTAAACTTTTAAACCTGTGCATGTACAGTCTGCATAAAGATCTCATTGCATAAAAAAGTGAAGGCAAGCTGCACATTCGTCCCTGTCGCAAGGTGACTTCTGCCCTTGTAATAACATTTCAGGCAAAACTGGAGATGCGATGTGTGTCTGCAGACTAAATGCAGTTGTCAATTTAAGAAACAGCGTGGTATTGCTAGTCTCTAAGCTCTTTTCTTGGCCAATGTCATCTGATATTTTCTGTTGGCCTACTGATTGAATTTTTTGCACTAAACACTGCTTTCACTGTAACCTAAGCTGTGAGAGCAAAGCAGAAAGTTCTTCTCCGTTGAGCTCAGGTTGTTTGGCTCTTCCTTCCTTCCTTAGCCGTGATCAGCGGTTTTGCTCTCCTCCTTTTGGGAAGAGGTTAAGTTGACTGAGTAGACATCTCGCCATTACCTAAAGTTCCAGTCCGGAAAGCAGCTAAGCTCACGCTTAATTTAAAGCTTCGCAGCAGTCCTGTTAAGGTAACCGGCCATTGGTAGGGCAGCAGACAGTGCCACCATCTCGCTTCGGCAGTTGTGTACACCCAATACTGTGTTCTTCCTGTGTAGACCTGGGATCTCCATCCATGGAGATATTACAGTACCATCCAGGTGATCACTTTACCTTGATTTGACTCTAAGCTGTCTTTAGGATGCACTACTGTCATTCTTGTGCTTTACTATTTCTTGTGTATTTTGTGCCCTTGTATCGCAATGCACGTTGATTTGTCTGTCTTCCACCAAATTTCTAATATGTCAAGTAAATCAATGCCTAGTACATCAGTTTAGGACCAGACACTCTGTTTCCCCATCTTATTTCCTGCACCTCTGGCTTTTATGCCTGCAGCAGATAAATCGCTGCTTTGGCTCCTTTTCTCATACCCACTGAGGTGGCGGTGGGCTTTTCATCTCCTATTTGATGTGCCCCTCTCACCTATCCTTTACCTGAGGACATGGACTTCTCACGTCATCTCTAAAGTCCTCCTGACGCATGCGCTCTTCAGTGCCTGTCAGCTTTCTCCTGTTCTTCTGCTTTAAAGTTCATTCAGTGCCATCTTAATTTGAAGTGCCGGCAGCTTGGTCTCTTACAGGTCAGGTGAAGTCCATCCCTGCTTTACAGGTTCCCTTGGTTCAGGGAGTGCTCCAGATCCCGATGAGCTTGAAACCGCTCTCCTTGTACTGTCTTCTCGGCCAAGTATTCAAGTGGTGCATCTCCACCAGGCTCCCTGGTCCTGCGCGGGTTATTGGCAGCATTTCAGAGACTGCTGCTGTAGAAGCCCCTGTTTTCAGCTTCTTCCCCAAGAGACTAAATTTTGCCCCTGGATCTGGTCTCCTGCTTTTGCTTATATTGCTGGTATCTGCACAGACCACGGCATTGGGTTTCTCCTCAGCACTTTTTATTAACCCGTTTTTACGCTGTTTATTCTGCAGACCTTAAAGCAAGGGTGAGGTCTGCATGGATACAATACTGCCTTATGAATAACTAATAAACCACTCTGATCCAATAGCAATTCATTTCTTTTTTTTTAGTATGCCCTTAGGAATAGCCGCAGGGTTTACATTTGCTTTTCTGGTCAAGCACTTTTAATAAATAGATTAAAAACCAAAAGCACACTTGGGATAATGCAGGATGTTATCAAGCGGTTGAAATGGAGTCTGTATTCGTTCTTAATGGAAATGAGATGCTTGGTAGGAGCAACACCAACGGGAACGTTGAAAATTCATTATGTTTTACGGGGGAGAGGCAATGTCAAGCAATTTGTTCAGACTTGCAACCCCTAAGAGTCAGTCAGAAGCTGGGGAAGAGGAGCTCGTACAAAAATATTTACTGCGTTAAGCCTGGGAAAACCTGGGGTCAAATGTCATCTTAATTTAAGGCTTGAATGTGCCTAAATAAATCCATGTGTTTGTCCTCTTACATGTTGCAATGTTTTAGGGGGATAGCTTAACGTAGGTTAATTAGAGCTCAAGCAGTAATGAAAAAACCAAAGATAGTATAAAGCCACTTCAGTAAAAGCAGGCAAAAGGCTTAGTTCCACCCCTCTTTTGATGATTAGTAATTTATATACCTTATTTATAGTCTAGGGATGAGTTGGAGCATCACAGACTTCTTGGGAAATTTACAGCTTCAGGCCATTTTTTCGGAAAGGGAGTCAGAAAGCAACCCTGGAGTCGCCCGAAGTGCCCGTGACGTGTCAGGTTCAACAAGCTTGAGAATAAAGGCCAGGTTCAATTTTGGTCTGGAAAACAGTTTAACTGAACAAAAGAACAAGTAGAACCAATTTTTGCTTTATATTCAGTTGAATCCTCGGCTGTGTTAGCATATGGTAGTGTTATTGCCTCTCCCATAAAGGCAGTGTAATTTAAAGGCATAAAAATCTTCCTTTCAGGATCACTTCAGTTTGTTTTCCCCATATCCCTTTTTCGTGTCACTCCAGTCTATACCAAACGGTGATTTTAAAATTGTCTTCCTTTCTTGACACAAATCATACCCTCCTAAAATACCTATAGCTAAACCTATCTCTTCTTCTGCATCGGTTTGAAGCTTCTCCCCTGTCCTGAAAATAACTCCTTGTCTTTCTGCTCTGTTATCTTCCTCCTGCTGACTAACCTTGAAGTCCTCCATCCTGAACGGCATTTGCCTGCCTACAGGATCTGCTCTAGTTTCAGACTGCACCTGAAGTATAAAAATCCTCTTTTGAACCGTGTGACAGAGAAGAAGGAGGAAAAAAAAATCCTAAAGCCGTCATTTTTCTCCTGTGCCCTTTCAGGCATATGCAACATCTATTTGTTTTGAGTAGCACTGAGCATGCTGTCTCTCCTCGAGTAATAATTTATAAGGGGATTTTTTTCAGTTGCTCTCAAAGGTTTTGCAAGATTATATCAAAGAGAACGATGAGAACCTGTGATAAACACCCTTATAGGTGCAGTAAGCACACACATATATATATATATAAATGCACAGGGTAGCTAGCTGTGGCACTAATGCAAAGTATAGAAAGAGAGGGAGTGGTTTCAGTCATTAAATGTAGGAGAGTTTGTCTTCAGTTTTCCAAATTGGTTCTGTTCAATATGTAGAAAATAGGGAACTTCTGCATCTTGCTTTAGCAGGCATCTCTTGAGGGAGAGGATTTATTTCTGTGTTTACTGAAACACAGTAGAAGCAGGCATAATATGGAGCGATATCAAAAAGCATGTGTGAAATTTGACTTGCTGTTTTGCAGACAAAATTATGTTTTTGGACAGAGAAAATGGCTATGTTGTTCTAAAATATTTGATGGAATTACAATGTCATCAAAAATTACAGAGAATGAGCCTAAATGGCCCCTTGTATCACACCTAACCTTTTATCTTTGCTTCCCATAATGCATGTTTTTTTTAGAAACAAGGTGAGTTCCCTGGCTAGTCGTTCTTCATCTCTTTTATACAGTGTCTTGGTGAAATAGTATTTCAGTTTTGTTCATCAGGAATTATTTCATTGCAGCAGAACTGCATTTGGCATTCAGTCTCACAGTAAGGCTGATTTTCCTGAGACAGTGCATTGCGAATTCTTTTGAACTTTGATTTGCCTTCGTAGCTGCTTTTCCATAACATGATATCATGACAAAGTTCATAAGGCAGGGAGTTGTTTTTGTTGAATTTCTCTTGTTTTGTGTGAAACAAGATTCCAGATAAATACAAGGTAAAGTTATCCTACAGCTAAATATTATCATATCTGCAGAGGCAGCCCCAGGTCTACATCGTAACTCGTTCTCTTGTTGCTTTCTATTCCAGAGTCGACAACTGGAATCGGAAACTGGAACAACTGAAGAGCACAGCCTCAACAAGGAGGCTCGGAAATGGGCTACCCGCGTAGCACGTGAACACAAAAACATTATCCACAATCAGCGGGTAGGTTAGGAAAACACTAGTTTGCTGATTTTATTTGTTGCAGCTCTCTACGACATGAAATAAGAACTGCTGGAAGCACTGAGGAATTATTTTTGTCCTATTTTCTCTCCAGGCCACCTGCCTTTTTCATCTTTTCTTACTTGTTTTTGGTGGGGCACACTCCAACAGCCAAGTTAGCAGCTCCTCAAACTCATTGGCTTGTCAGTATGTTCAGTTATTCCCATATAAATCTGAAGTTACTGCTTCCGTTTTATTGCCAATAACTTACAGATCTATCTCCATTCTGCACTGTGTACTTCTGTCCATACTAAAGTTTCAGCGAGTCTTTCATCTCCCCTATATATTAGCTGTAGGAAATGATGTATTCATTTTGAGCGTTAAAGGTCTTTTCAACACCAGAAAGTCCAGGTGAGTAATACACACTTAAATCTGATGTAAAGACACTAATACATTAACTGTGTATTGATAAGGTTATTCCTACATATCTGGCTCAAAAAAACAGAGGGATCTAGGGCTGTGTTTGGGCTGTCTAATTTGGGGCTTTGGGTGGCTGTGATTTGGCATGCAGATGCAGCTGCCTAGGAGTTGAGCCGCACTTGAGAAAGAAGTCGATCAATAGAAATGCACCCTTTCAGTCTGGGTCACAAAGTTCTTAAAACTTCTGCGCCAAGGCTCCTGTGCTCTTGTCTGCAGAGAGCGCTGGGATCCAAGCATCTAAACTCCATCACAGTTCAGAGATGAGCAGGGAGGCAGCTAACCTCTGCCTAGAGAGATCTGCTTCCTTAGATATGCGTAGGTCAAGCCTAGCTTGCTCAAAGCATATTGAATTCAGCTAAACAGTGTGGCTATACAGTAATATCCATAGTATTTTATAATATTCTAAGTCTTTTTTGCCCCCAAAGTGGCAGATCTTCCACTTTAGTCCTTAGAGATTTGAACCATTCCTCAAACTTTCCAGGAAAAAGCATCAAGCAAGAAGCAAGACCAAAATAGGTTTACCATCTTGCATGAATTCTGTTGAACCTGGGTCAATCTACAGCAACAAGCAGAAGTTGTAGCACCAGGTGGAGGGTATAAACAGAGAGGATCTAGAGTCTGTACCCAAAAGATGATAGGATTTCCCTGAGCGGAAAGAGGGGGCATTCTGGATTCTCGTCCTAGCTCCTGATCCTCTTTCTGCTTTTTTTCCAATGACTCTGTAATGTAAAATTCATAAACAGTTACTGAACCAGTCTCTGACTTGTAGATACCTGCAGTTGCATGCTTTTGTTATTTTTCACTTGGACCATTATAATCAACATACATGCATGTGAGACTAAGAAGCTCCAACTAGCCTTCAGCAAATGCTCCTCTGCACGCAAGGCTACTGCGAGTACAGCGAGCTTATCTGGGCTTCCCCTAGGGCAAGGCTATCATTAGCACCTTTCCACTCCCCGTTTGAGATGCGCTTTCAACTTGACATAAACATGGAGCAACCTGTCCATTTTATATTTGTGAATATTAACATATAGATGAGTTAATTCATGCTTATCACAGCTTAATGTTTTCCTTTGTGTGTCGAAGCATTTTCTTAAATGGAATTTCTGTGTGAAATACTGTGCTTTTAAACTGTGTTTTGCCTTAGTCGTCATCTTTTTCTTCTGGAATGCAATATCATTTGTCAACCTAGCATCTAATCGGATGATGATTTTTGTGAATCGTCATAAATATTGCTCATGCGAATGGTTTATGAGCACATGCTAACTCTGCGATGTATTTTCTTATGTTCGACAGACGCTTGAGGAGCTAGAGTGCCATGGGCCTGTGATGTCCGAGCAAACCCGCGCAGAACTGGAGCAGAAAATAGATGAAGCCAGAGAGAGTATTCGCAAGGCTGAGGTAAGAATGAAATTATTTTGGCATGTTCAACTTCTTTCTGCAGTAGGATATAGATTACAGCTGTTGAATTTTGTGAGTGGAAATGTAAGCTTTTAGCATCAAAGCATTGGGGAATTTTAAGATGTCATTTTTTCCTTCATTTCCTACCTCTCAAATCACTGAATCAACTTAATGAAAGACTCAAGAGATTAGAAGAGCAATATTAAAAAAGTCTTCCTGATGAAGAGTGATTAAACTTGTGATGTTTTCTTCTATTGTGTGAAGATCAAAAATATACACATTTTAGGGGTTTTGTCTTAAGTTATACAGAGAAAAAAACAACCTCCAATTTACTAGTTTCCTTGTGCCTGAAGGAGCTGATACCAGAAAATGGTGATTGTATCTCTATATTCAAGTATTTGGCTTCTAGAAGCAACTACCACATAGTGATTTGCCTTCTGCTCTAGTATTTTTTTAATACACAAATTAATTTGTAATGTCGATGAGGAAACATTTAAAGTAATCTTTGCATCTCTTCATACTTTTCCTCTGTGGTGCTTTTGAAAAGGTTGCAGAGGCTAATAAGACCTGTTCCGGGTAAAGAAAGAGACTCAAGAAAAGATAAACTAGCTTCATATTTGATTGCCAATGTTAAGTTGATAAAACTTAACTGTTTTCATGGCCAGTGATTCAGAACCCTATTGGAAACAACAGGAACTAATCTATTAGTTCTCAGCTGAGTGGGCTGCTTAATTAAAACCGTAGAGCAAATGTGATTATTTCAGCTAAGTGCTTCTCGTATTGGTAGGTACTCAGAGTACCTGATGTAGTTAAGAATGTGATTTAGAGTTCGAGAGGTTAGAAGATACAGAGTAAAAATATTCCTCCTACCGGTGTAATAAATGTTAGGTTTTTTTAAACAAATTCGTACTATGATCTATTAACCAAAAATGTTTTAAAATGCACCAATATTTTATTCTGAGTAACTATTTCAAACCAGCTGCACTCCAACATACTATAGTTAATGATTAAACATGCAAGGACAGCGAGTGTGAGAAAGAAAAACAAAAGCAGCAGCAGAAAGAGATAAAATGAGGAGGAGGAGGAGAAGGTTCTTGCACAAAAGTAGTGTAAAAGGTACAGATGAGACCAGTTCTAGAACTTAAGTGTTTGCAGATCTTAAGAAGGTATGATTAGCAGGACCCAATAAATCAGTGGAAATCTGCTTGAGGAAGGAGAAAAAAGGAGAAAAACTGACAGTGCTTTATTTGTGGAGCTCTGGCACGTTAGAGCTTTGAAGGTAAGAGTTGCAATAGCCATGGCTTAAGGAGGATCTCAGCAGTGGAAATCAGGCCATGGTCCTGCGTGAATAATACAGGGCATGAGAAGGCAGGGATAAAACACAAGTTATTGTCCATGCAGATGAAGCAAAGAATGAAATTGAGAGTATTGAGGATTTCTGCCCAGCAGAAGGGTGGCTTTTGTGAGAGTCTTAGGTAAAAGAGCTTGAGACAAAATTGCAAGTTCCCTTGGCCACAAGCACAGAAGATTAACTGAGAAGTAGTTCCAAGAAATGGAAGGTACATGTGTGTATATATATATATATGTATTATATATGTATATATATATATTTTTTTATATATACACATACATACACACACACATATAAAGAGAGAGATGTGAGATAAGAATTAAACCCTGTTGGATGCTGTAAAAGAAAATTGGCTTTTCCAAAGGTCGAGGGATGGATAGAGCTTTGTTGGGAAACATACGGGGAGGGAGGTACCCTGCCAGGAAAGTGATTCATAAAAACTATGAAGAAGACAATAAAATAGCATGCAAGTCTCAGATCTAATGAGAAATGAGTACAGAGTGATGTACGTGTGTCCTTCTAAATACCAAGCAGTATTCAGAAGAGGTAGAAAGCATGAATTTTTTAAAATATTTTTTTCAGAGAGAGGTATTTTACAGTATTTGGTAGAAAACTGAGTTTCAAAAAACAGCATATTTCCCCATTTCTCAGTGCTAGCTGGGGTATCGTAGTTAAAGTATCCTTTACCTTTCTAATATTTAGCACATGTTCTGTTTTGCAACAGAAGAAAATGCCAAGTGCCTGAGTCTAAGCAGACTCACTGGCTAGGTAATTTTCTCTGACTTTTTTCTTCCTTCTCTTTTGATGAATGTTTTCTACTGTGTATTTCAGGGACATTAGAAATTTTTGAATGGTAGGTATGTAAACCACTTTGTGACTTCTATATGTTGCCTCATAAGTTATTTGTAGTATAGGATATTTTTTAAGAAAGCCTACCACATGAATTCAGTAATCTTTTTGACTTTTATTTAGGCATGGCTTTTTCTTCTAGCTTCAGTCCTTATCAGTCCCCGCTCTTTAAAGTGGCACTGTTGAAGTCATTTCAGGACCATTAATTAGCAAAGAGATTTTTAGAAAAGGAACTGTGTAAGCTTTGAATAGAAACCCTTTTTATTCTGTAATACAATGGTAATTCTTTTCAGGAGGTGAAAGCCAAACATTTGCTGCGTTCCTTTGTGTTAGTGATGGCTTGGTGAGGGAAAGATATTTGCAGTCGCCCAAGAAGAACAAAAAGTTACAGTCACAGATCTCAGCTGTAGGGTAAGAGTGGAATTGTCCTTTCCCTGTGCCGTTGTGCTGCATTTTGGCCAATGCTTTTTGATTCAAGAAGCTGCTGAGTTGTAGGTAAAGCAAAGGAAAGAGGAACCTGATGGAGCTCCGTGATGGACCTTCACAGAGGTCCTTCCCTTCAGTGTCTGGAAAGTTGGCAAAAGTCGACAGTTATCGGATGGCCGTGGCTGAGAAAGGAGAGAAATTTTTCAGCATCTCTGCGTTATTCAAAACAGGACTAGGAAAGCGGACAAAGGAAAATTAACACGGGCTTTCTTTTCCTTTTGTGAATAATGTCAGTCCAGCACTTCTCCATCCTCACCCTTATTCTTTGCTTTTGGACACCTCTTCTCCTATCTTCGCTGTTCCTTTGTAGGCCAAGGTAATTAAAAAGCTTTTTTGTTTAATGCCGTTTGCTGGAAGAGCCTCTCGGCGCTGTTGGGTGCAGCTTGCACCCTGGGCAAGGCCGTGGGGAGAGGCACACGTGCGCAGTCCCCGTAGCTGCCACCGCGCTGAGGATCCTCGCCGCACTTGTCCCAAGAGACGAGTGAGCCTGCCAGCAGCCATACGGGGGATTTTGCACCAATTTGGTGGGAAAAAAGCAAGATGTTTTGAGTTGTGGGCGGAGATAGTGATTTTGTCCAGGGGAACACATCTGAATTTCATGGAGGGTTGGTTTGGTTAAGAGAGGAGAATCATTAATGTTTTTTAAGGGAAAATTTTTCTCTCTGAGCTCCATAAAAAGGTTCAGGATGGATTACATTTCCAAATTGCTTTAAGTTAAGATGGGAAGTCTGGCAATGAAATGTGGTAGGCGTTCTGTGGCTCCTCAGGTTTTGACGAGTATTTTTAAGCACAAAATCTGTTATAATTATTTTGGGTGGGATTGATGTGAATCAAGCCTGTTTTCAGGTCTAATAGTTCATTCATTGTTGCCTTTCTGTCTTACACCCTGCAAAAAATTGGTTTGTGTAATTCACAAAGTAATACAAAATGAAGAGTCCTCCAAAAACGAGAGCAATTTGCTTGTTTTACATTTGCAGCTCTTCAGTTGTTGCTGAAGTCACGCTATTATAAGCTCGCCTGACACGTTGCGCAGTTAAATCCTGTGTGAGTAGCCCGCAGTAATTTGCCCTTTACCACTGAGTTCATTATCACCTCGTTCAAATTAAAGCTTTCCATCTGCAGAACTTTGTGGATACCCTTATGACTGTAACTAGAAGAGTAATATACTTTGTGCCACGTCTGAAAGTTTCTGATGTTAACATGTAGATGATACTTAACGAAGAAGCTGTATTATCAGAAAGGTATCAATGCACTTAGCTTGTAGCTGCAACAAATATTGGTTAATATGCTGGTATTTGTTGCCACTGGGGTCAAGGCTCAGACATGGAAGGCTCCCATCTATTTTAATTGATTAAAGCAGTTAGAAAAAATAGCACCTCAAGAAAGAGAAAGGTTTTGCAGAGCACGTGTTAGCTAAACTTGAGCTGACCTCCTCACGAGAGGAGATCTGCAGAGCAGCATCTATTCTTGATGAATCGCTCCAGTGCCAGGACATTTAAATATCGGAAGACAGAGTGATCTCTGCATGCAATCTAGTATGACACGAGCTGAGTCACAGCCTTTTAGCAGACTTGGGCCTGGCCAGGGTACAGGACACAAACTCCAGTGTTCCTCTTGGAAATGCTTTCACCGTGGACATCTGCAAAGCAGCCACCTGGAGCTTTTCTTTTTCCCAGGCAGTGAGCCATCAGAGAGACATCCAAGAATTAAGTTGTAGTTGGTAGAGCAGTCTACAGTTATTATTCACGTGAGAAGCAGATGTACAGCATGGGCAGAAGATGGAGTTTGGAGTTGCCCACAGCAATACATATGTGGACTATCAGTTAAAAAGTAGAAGATCCTTGTTGGTAACTTGGTTTCTCCAGGATGTGTTGTCCAAATATCTATTAATTGCTTTCCCTTCCTTCTCAGAGACCCTAAATTTGTTGAGATCTAACATTTTAGAGGAACTGTGGAAATCTGTGTGTGGTTTCTGTATTGGTTAAGCAGAAAGGATGTGAGAGCAGGCACATTTTGCAGGTACAGCGAAGAAATGTGGTAGAAATGCACCTGTGGTGAAGACATTTGGAAGGACCTTGGTTACCAATGAGTTTCTCTTCCACCAGATGTCACAGTGCCTGAACATAAAAGTTTAGATTGGCACATTGGCAACTCTCTGATTAATTTTAGTGTCCCCTCGGTGATAGAAGGTGTTTTTCCTGGCTGTCTCTCTCATGAGCAGACTCCTTGATTAAAGTTTGGGGAAGACATGGCTTACACCAGATTGCTCCTGTGCAACCAATCTATGAAGAAGATACGCAATGACTGTAATTGATAACCATATTTTCTTTGTTGATCTTACATATGAAAAGTTTGGGGGTTTTAATTTTTTGTTTGTTTGTTTTCTTATGCATGATTAATGAAAATATTAGAACATGTCTGATAAGACGTCTGGCACTGGCAGAGGGTTAATATTTGGTGGTTAATACTACACTTTAGATTCAGAGGAGTTCTCTCCCTGTCAAAACAGCATTTAACCACAGTTGCAGGAGGCATCATGAGAGATTGCTCCTGTGTTGTGATACGGACAGCCGCTGAAAGCAGAGGGTGCTTATTTAAATCGAAGGTGGCAGAATACAGGCATCGTCTGTAAGGGAGGTCGTCTGTAAGGGAGGTCGAAATTCTGTGGCTGCAAAACAGTAATTTGAGAAAATAAATTATTGCTGTTGCCCCTTTTCACTAATTCAGCCAGCTCAGGTAACTAAATTACAACCTGTGTGTTTTAAATGAGTATTTTTGTGACAACGGTGAGGAAGCTTGCTGGGTGTTTTATAGCTTTTAGTTCAGGCAGTTTGATGGACCTGATTTTCCTTGAAATAGCTTTCCGTTTCTCTGCAGCCTGTGTCCCTTCGTATTATTGATGGCTAGGTGGGGGAAAATGTATTCGTAGTCGCTGAAGAATCTTATCTTTAAACTGTTGGAGAGAAGAAGTTATTATTACCTTCCCTGATCTGTGTCGCAGAAATTAAGGGAAACAAAATCCATGGTTTCCGTAATCCTTTCTTTCCGCCTTCCTCCTGGACTCGGAGGTAGGTTACTTGGGTCTCACCTTATGCTGTTTCTCCTACTGCAGACCCCGATGCTTTGGTTGCCTCGTGTGAGTATCGCCAAGTACTAGCAACGGTCTTAGGGCTGAAATATTTTTTTTAATGGTGACGGGAGATTTCCCATTTGTGCTGAGGTCTATGTTCTGGGCAGGTCTTGGGGCCTCCACAGTCATTAATCCTATTTCCAGTTAATTATAGGGAGATGCATTTTGTCTCATAATTAAGACATCTACAACCGTCAAGAGAGCATTTGTACCAGATTAGATTCGATTAAGACTCATTATGCTGCTGTTTACTTCATTTGATTAGTTCAGAAACCAAACATTGCTTAGGTCCATTTCTAACTGTAAATTGGGGGCCGTTTTCCCCTTCTCCTTATATTCGGTTACGAATATTTATTACGGTGCTGTGGTACCAGGTCCGTTTGCTCACTGAGCTCCTGTTGTATCTTTGGATCTCATCTATTAATCATATGCTGCTTGTGGTCCTGCTGCATCTCAAGTAGACCCAGCTAATTTTCAGCAATCAGCGTGTTATTTTTGTCTTCTTGCAGTTGGACCTTTCTGCTTGGTGCTGTAAGAGGTGTTATTCTCTGCTCATAAGAAATGTGAGAAAATCTAATTCCATCTGCTTCACCCCCCAAAAATAAATAAATAAATGATGGAATGGAATAAGGCTACCGACAAAAAAGTTCAATTTGTGAAATGTCACTTGCTGCCATCTATGGCTTTGCTCAGGAAACATATGCTTGGGAGCATCGTGCTAAGCAAGCAGATTGTCTTCTCCGTATGAAGTCTGGACGAGCCCTTAGTCCTTCCGGCTAGTCAGGTTGATGACTAGCCTAAAAAAAAACCCAGTCCCTTTTGGCATCTGCGGATCATGAATTTTGAACTTGTTTTGTGGCAAGCAGTTTTCTGAGGACAACTGGAGGGAGAAGAATTTTGTTGCCCAGAAGAGTATCGTCAGAGCCTTGAAGTCGTACGACGGTGTTATCAGCTCTGTGCAAGTGTTTAATTGTTCTGACTTGAATGTGGCAAAAATCAAATTACTATATTTGAGAATTTTTGCCTGGAAGTAATACATTTAGTAATTATTTTTCAGGGTCTTGCTCTAAGTGAGAAATTTGCATACTCGGCAGTATTCTCAGATCCTGCCTAAATATTTCATGGTATAGTTTGTGAAAAACCTGACCAGTCTGGTAAAAACAGTGAGAAAGGAAGTCTTTAGGAGGCTGGGTTATATAGATTGCTGATAATAATGAAGAATATTTGTTGATTAGTGGGCATTCAACAGAGGAAGGTATTTTGCAGGATGAAGAGGCAGGAAAAAACATGGAAATGTTTTGGAGCTAATGATGAGTGACGGTCCTAAAGATGCCTGGAAGAAATACTCAGTTGAAGAACTCTGCTTAGTATTTGTTTTAGAGAGCCCTGTGCACTCTAAAAGCTAGGTATTGTGTATGGAGATAGATGGATCAGTCATTCTGAAAACACCCTGCAAATAATAATCACCATAAATTTGAATTTTGCAGATATGAAGAATAATTGCGGTAGGAATTATTTTTCATAATATCTATCATATTTATTTTTCATAAAGGGATTGGGAATTAGTCTGGGCTACAAGAATATCAGTGTTGCTTGTTTTGTAGATTTTTCTTACTGTCTTTTTTTTTTCTAATGCAGTTCTTTCCGCCTTCTTTTGAAAGGTGGATTTCAGTATAAATCCAGCCTAGTTTCTTGGACCCGTGGTTTGAAAGCAGCGCTATTTCCTAAGAATTGTTCAGCTTAGAAGGAGCCTGGGGACATCTCTAGTCCAACTTCTGCTCAAAACAGAGCTAACTTCAAAGTCTCCCCGAATCTCACGGTGGCTATGAAACGTTTTTTGGTATCTTCAAAACGAGTATTGATTCAGAGGAGCACACCGGTCAGAGAAATAGGTTAATAAAGGTTTGCCTAGGTGCATTTTATATACACTTCATTTCCCACTTGCGGGATTTGGGTAAGCTCCATCTGGAGCTCCATCCTCCATGACTCCACTTGCATCTGCTGGTGCATCTCCCCCTTTTCCCACTGACTGTTTTCCGTATTTAGGGATCTTTCATGTTCTCATAATTACCATCTTATTTTTCCCAGGCTCAAAAATAAGCCCGCTAGCCAGGCTGCAGCGGCGCAGGTGGGCTCGTCTCGGTTAATAACTTGGCCGGCGTTTTCTTCACCTTGGCGCTCTCGCTTGAGCCGCGTTATCTCTGCCGGCGTTTCATTTCCTTTTTGTCGCACCCCAGCAGCCTCTTTTGATTCGGCTCCGTGCAGTCGGGCAGAATAGTTAGCATATAAATTAAGCAGCTCTGGTACTGTAATATTTGGAGAAACTCCCTGCTCGTCCTCCTCCTTAAAACATGCTTGGTGTTTCTGGCTTACGTGCTTTTTGGATCTTGATTTACTGCATTACTGCATTAAAAGCATGGTTTCTTTTTTGTTGTTTATATTTAAATCCTTTTTATTTAGGAAAAGAACCCTAAAATTTAAGCGATGTTTCTAAAAGGGGAAAAAATAGAAGTAGCATCTTTTCACAATGTTGAGCCAAAACCTTTCTCGCAGTGTTTTTGTTTCAGCCAAACCAGTTCACCAGTTTGCTTGCTTGCAGTTTTGCAGACCTTCAGCTGATTCATTCACTACTTAATTTCACCCACTTTAATGTCTGAATGTGCTCGTAAGTATAACTTGGTCTAAAATAAAGCTCGCCGTGAGGCAGGCCAGGAGAGGAGGAGAAGGCTCTTTCCGATGGAAAAGCACCACTATCTCTAGTAGAATTGGTTTTATTCACTGTTTATGCAGTCGCATTACTTGATGCCCGTTACACATAAATAAATGCGCTGGTCTGTTTTATTTAGAGCACATTAGAAAGCTATCGGCCAGCCAGAACTGCTTGTTTAAGGGCCTGCATTAGCTCGACTTTGCTGGACTTTTGCATTTTTGCACGAGGTCCCAGCGTTGCAGTGCTCCCGAAGCTCAGCCGCCCTCCCGGCCACGTTCAGTACTGTTGGAAATAGAAATGGATGCTGGATTAAAATTATTTTCAAGCCTGTGAGCTGCTGTCTGTCGAGGTCGCTCAGCCAGGACGTATAGCATATCTGCTTGAGAGTGAGAATCAAAAGCCTTATTTAATTTTTAACTTGAACTCTGTGATCTTTTGGAAGCCACAAGGCTTTGAGAGCTTCTTTAAGGGTGTCTTAGCTCTGGTTTCGCTACGGCAGCGAGCCGTGGCCCTGCACACAGGCTTCCCTGTGGGATTTGTGAGAACGTATGCCTTGTCTCTTTGCATTTCCATATTTCCCTTTCTGGCTAAGCTCTTCGGAAATCGAGAGGAAGAGCCAGCACCTTCAAGCTATGTCCTTTTTGCAAGGCGAGTCCCCATTTGACGAAGTCAGGACTTGAGTTGGTGGAAACCTCAGCTCGACGTACCCCGTGTTTGGGGTACCAGCAGCACGTGGAGCAGAGCTGATCCTGGTGGAATCGCCGTTGCTTTCTCTGGGTGCTCCTTCGTCCCCCGCTTACAGTAACTTATTTTAATCAGTTAAAAACAAAAGCATCAGACTCCAGCTAATCTGGACGTAGTGATACCTGAATGAAGTGCTTATATTTTTAAATAGGTAGCTATTCCCATGTGAGAAAGAATAAAGTTATTAATGCCTGGCTTTTTTCTTTTTATAGGTAGGAAGGTGTTATCCTCGGCTTACCGGTATAATTATTTAAGTAAAAAAATACATATCTATGCTTAGAAGCAGCGTTATACATCTTCCAAGTGCAGGCCTGACCTAGTGCTGTAAGTACGTATACGGTTTGCCTGCGATGGAACAAAACTCAAAACATTTGTGGTTTGGAGCAAAGATTTGTTGAATTTAAGGATTTGTTGCATGTTAAGAGCAGTGGGTGTAAATGGAGCGGGGTAACTCGACTGGGTGCGTTGGGTATCTTGGATTAAAAACTCTTGTCTGACCCTTAGCAGCGGCAGTCAAGGGCCTCGGAGCAGCGGGTTTATTTTAGCTAACGAGTTTGTCCAAACAACACGGTTTACTGCAGACCGGGAGCGAATGTGAACTGCAAATGTTTATAGCATGCCGAGACTGATGTTTAGTACTGTTGAAAAGCTCACGCTAATTGGAAATTGCCTAACGAGGTAAGACAGCAGAACAGGCTGCTGGTTTCTGTGCGTTAGGTTGAGTACGGTCTGCGGACGAGCCGGAGCATCCCAAGAAAAGGCCGTGCGAGTGCCGCCGGATCGGTGCAGCCCCTCTTCTCCCCCTTCTCTCAAAGCAGATGTGGTTAAAAAGTGGGTTTGTTTCAAAACATGAATACTTGCTAACAGGAAAGAAAGAGGTGTTTTCAAGACATCGGCATCCCCCGGTTAAGCTTTCTCGGTGCAACCGTTTCAGGCTGAAGTTTTTTGGTTTAAAAGCGTATTTTTTGCTTAGCTTGATTCAGGGGGAAATCCGCTTCTCGGTTTGCTGTGAGTGCTCCTCAAGCCAATTGGTCCAAAGAAAAAGTTAATGATTTAAAAGAAAAAAAAAGATTATTGCTTCCTTGTAGTCAAGGCTTTAAAATATGCAAACTGCAATATAAGTAGTGGCAAAGCGGGAAAAAAAACCCTGAAAAACCCCTATGTGACAGGTGCTTCCTTTCTAAGAACAATAGAGAGGAAAAATGCTTATTCCATTCACCAGCAAGATCCAAAAGCTATAAATCTATCTAGGATTTTTGCTTTTGGACTACACTCTCATATTGAAGGGTTTTATTGTATTGCTTTTGTAAATATTGACAAAGTTCAAGTTGGAGCTGGGGCCGCGCTAGCTTCTAAGGGTTTCAGAAGTTGCTTGATGCTGTGATTAAGCTGAACGAATCTGACTGTCAAACGTAAACGCTGGTATCTGGATCGATCTTTGGACTTTTTATTCTGTCTTTCTAAATCAGCATTCTCTGAGTCCTGATTAGCGTGGTGCATATTAGTGTATTTTACATTATTTTCCCGTTTTCTTGGGTGTATGAACGGTATTTACAGTGCACGTTAATCATTCACCTGATGCCTGCTCGAGTGGAGAAGTGGAAACTTAGGCTAAGTGGCTTTGGCCTTTCTCATGGGAAATATTTTGCAAACTCCTCCCGGCCTTCAGGCCCCGATACCTAATTGCACGTGAGAGTGTGTGCACGCGGCCATGCCCGCATGAAGATTTATGTCACGTAATAAATCCTCCTCTTTAAGAGTTTATCTGCCTTTCAGAAATCCCATTCATTCCAAACAGAAGTTAAAATGATCTCTCTCAAAAGCAGTTTCGTTTTTTGGAACAGGTTTAAAGTCACCCTTACGAGTACTTTTACAGTGAAAATGTACCTGTGCTTAGGTATTCAGCTGGATGAAACTTGTTAAACTTGCTAAAGTTTCTCATTTGTTTTCTGACTTATCTTCTTAATATAAAGGTAATAGTAATAAAGTGCAAAGTCTTATCAAAACCGAGAAAAACACCACTATCAATTGAGATCAACCTGAATGCCTTTATATATTAAGGATGTTCTTATTCGTCTTAACATCTGTATAGGACTGATTAGCGGTTTAATTCACTAGAAATATAATCATACATAATCCACTTTCCTCCAGCCACTACAGAAAAAAATAATTCCTTCTCGTTTTTGTTCCGGCCCATCTTACTTTCTTTGCTGAACCTTGTTTTTGCTTGTTTTCCCAGCGCTGCCTCGGGGATGTTGCAGCAGATGCTGCTGCTGCCGGCGGACAGGCGAGAGGACTTAGCAAAGTCCCTCTGCCAGCGGCCAAGAGCAAATAATGCTGCAAAAAGCAGCACGGGCAAAGCTGTAGGCGCTTTGGCAGGTTCCTGCCGTCGCCAGGGTCAGCGACTCGCTGCTCGGCCTTCGGTGGATCGCTTGCTCTTTGCTCCTCGGTGCTCTTGCCATCCAGCGCAGGCAGGGCGATGGTGTCCCGCGTGCGTGTTGGTCGCCAGCTGAAATTGCTTCTAGGGAGGGCACCCCAGGAGTAGCCCTGATTTAAGAGGTGTTGTGAAACCCTGGCTTTTGTTTGGTCTTTTTTACACTTAAAAATAATCTGAACTATATACAAATAGGAAGTTAGCATAAACTAATAGATGTTATTCTGAAAACAACGGTCGGTGGAATTAGATGCGCTCTTGGTTTCCCATCTCCAAAAAGCCGTTCCCTGTCCCTCGGTTCACGCCGCCTTTCTGCAGGCAAGGAGACGAAGAACTGGCCTTGTCCCATGCGGAGCAGCCATCTGAGCCACGTGGCTACTTCGTGGATCAGGAAAAAGTGTATTTTAATCGTGGCAGGGAGTGAGACGTAGTCCTGGAAAGAATTCTGACTTTTCCCTGCTTGTTTCCTCAGATAATCAAGCTGAAAGCCGAAGCACGGCTCGACCTGCTGAAGCAGATCGGCGTGTCTGTGGATACGTGGCTGAAAAGCGCCATGAACCAAGTGATGGAAGAACTGGAAAACGAGCGCTGGGCGAGCCTGCCTTCGGTGACCAACAACGGCTCCTCGCACTTGGTACCGCTCCCAACCTCTTAAACCCCCCTCCGCTTCCCCGCGACTCTTCACTGGTAGCAACTCATATAGACGCCGCTAAATATCGAATAGAAAACAAAATCCATAATAGGTAGTTGTTAGCTAACTGCAAAAAGCTTCTTGTAGCTGAGCTTACCATCCAGTGCAGGAGGAAGAGCATCGTGTCTCTTTAATGCAAGAAACTGATAAATAGGATTTCTGGGTGCTGTTGCTGAGTTTGCTTTAGGTTCATTTTGTGACATTGGATAAGTGCCGTAACATTTATTTTGCCATCTCCCCAAAAGTGTCTTCATATTCCTTTAAAAAGAGTCATTAATAGTTTGCAATGATAACTGGAATATTTGGATGAAAAGCCATTTTTTTTTCAAGCGTCTAGAAAAATGTAAACTCTACATCTTATTTTCAGGAGTAGTTTTATGTATTTCAGAAGCAGATTGCAGTGAAACTCAACAGGAAAACTAAGCCTGTTTTTCAAATTGATTTGGACACTTGAATTGAAAATTTGTTTCCTTAAAGATCGGAGAAAGACTTCTGAAAACGGGCTGTCCAGTTCTGTGGCCGGTGTTAGATGTGTCCCTCCAAAAAAATTTGTCATAGTTTGCACTATTCACCTGCAAGTTACTGCCCTGTTATATGAAGTGCAGGGAATATTTGAATGCACCTAGTCTTCTTCCTATATGAATAACTAATTTCACTTAAAACCGTACTAAAGTTAAATTGGAACAGAGTAAAAACATTTGCATGACCACTACTGCGTTTCATCCCAGGAGTTGGTAACTTCTTAAACTTAAATTCGATTGCAAGAATATGTTTCACTATGGCCTAAGTCACTCTAACTCTTGACATTTCATCCGGGGTGCACAGAAGTTAGCTGAAACCCAGCTCAGATCAATATAAAATTGGAAATGGTTTTTATGCCCAGTTGCACATGAAGCTTTTGTTTATATACATTTGTAGTGTATATAGCTGCTTTGCAAAACAGGCCAGAGACATCTCCCATATGTAGCTTAGAGTTCATTCTCAGAAACGTTCAGCTTTGAAGAAAGCACGTTTTTATGTGATTCATGAAGGGATTAAAAGAAACCTGCTCCCCCTCCCAGCTCCAGAAGAATGAGATCTTTCAAAATAAACACTAATAGTTGAATCAAACAGCTGCCTGAACCAAGAAATCCTATTCAAAAAAACAGGAAGTACTAAAAAAGCTTCTTTTTTTTGTTTTTTCCCTACATGGCGTGCAATGCTGAGCTGTCACCTTTGGCAGTAAAACGAACCAGGCTGTTGCTCTTCAGCAGTAACCAACAAAAATAAAATTCCTCAAAGCTTAGTCAGCTTGCCTCAAACGAAGTTTGGATTTTGTGTATGTGTTTAGCACGTGGCGAATAGTTAACAAAGTTTGGAGGCTTTTATGAAGTTGCAGTTTGTGTGGGGATGCTTTGCGGTCTTCCTACTCTGTTAAAATGATTTAATTTGCCCTTTGTTTTATTGTTTTTGACAAACCCTTCTGAGCCAGAAGTAGTAAATCTTAGGCGTAACCAAACTTTCGGGGGAACGGCGGTGTGGTTTCTCGTTGTGTTGCAAATGCTTTGAGAAAGTCTTTCTTCACCTGATGGCCATCTAGAAGAAACAAAATGCCCATTTCTGCAAGTATGCAGTATTTACACCCCCAAAACCCTGCTCCTTCTCGTGTATTTTTGTGTTTCCTTGTTTCTTTACTGTTTTCCCAGTAACGGGTAAGTGTTTTGCTGGCAAAGCCTTACAGGGAAAGTCTGCTTTGAACATACAGATTTTTTCCATCTATGTCAACTTAACTTTGCTTCAAAAAAGTAAGTGAGCGCTGAATGGAGACTCAACAAACGCTTCCTGAAAGCACTCGGCTTTCTGCTGCTCAGGGTGTTTCCTCTAGGATGTTGGACCCAGAGCTCCACCGTATTGACGGTGATTTATAATAAAGGTTGCTGTAAGCCCTGCTCTTTGTAGTCCCTCTCTGGAGGCCAAATCCAGCGCTGGTCCCTGGCAAGCCGGCGGATGCTGCAGCGTGGGAGGTTAAAACCTGATGCGTATTTTCCCCCTTGTACACTTGTGTGCGTTCCTGTATAAAAAAAGATGCTGTTGACCTTGGCAGGCCGCGGGAGGCCGGCCCGTAAATGGAATTTGTAGAGCTGTTGCAAAAATCACTTTGCTGGCAATTACTGAAAGACTTGCTGCAGCGTATCGCAGGCTGCGCTTGCACGTCGCCCCGGAGAGCAGGTCGTGTTCAGCGCTCAAAAATCCTCCGTCCACCTCTGCCGTGTCATGCCTAGCTTTGCTCCGAGTGTCAGTATTTTGTCATGACATAACTTGTTCAGCAAAACTTGCAATATATTTTCTTTTAATGAGCTATAGATAAGAAAATGACCTAGAAGGCTTGCCATCTCCGTCTTTATTTGACCTGCTACAATAACGTAACAAGCTGAAGGAATCAATATCCCACCACGTACCCCGTTGGCTGGCTTTCTGATATAATACCAAAATGCATAATCTTGGGAGGGAATACTATTTTTTTTCCCCACTGTAGATGCCAAAAGAAGTTAACCATTTATTTTGAATTTATGCAGCGTTACTGTTATATATTAACATAATTGGGAAACCTTTATGTTGCCTGGAGGACAACAAATATATTGCAACTATTATGTGATTTCTTCAAAAGGAGAGAATAATGTCTTGTATTAACTGTGGCTTTAAATAGTACAGTTATAAGTAACGTTTGTATAGAATAAGTGCAGTACTTGCGAAGTTATAAATAAAGTTTGCAGTTGGTACGATTACTGCGAACGTGCAACTGGATGCTTTTAATTGTAAAAGGATATAGTTTCTTGCAGCGATTAGGTTACTGGCTCATATTCAAGCCTCAGCGTCATCTGATAGCAGCAGACGAGCGGTGGCTTCGGGCCCCGCGTACGTGTATCGCAAAGCGCCTTCGCTCAGCGGAGCCTCTTGGCTTCAGCAGACCCTTCCGCCAGTGATTGCCGTGAAATTTTACCTTTTTTAGCTCCTAGACCCAAATCAGGATTGAGGCTGTTTAGTATAAACATGTTTTTGTTGTCCATAAGTCTTGGCATGTTTGGAGAAGAGATGAGCTTTGGGCTTTGGGCGAGGATGCTGGGTTTGGCGGTGAATCTCGCTTGTGTAGTATATGCAAGATAAATGAGATATACAAATGCTATATTTACATCTTCGTATGCTTAACCAAGCTATCTTGTCACTTTTAAACCTGTATTTATTCTTCTGTTGGTTCTCTTTTTTTGTGCCTTTGATGTAACTGTGTCCTGTGTCCTTATTCTTTGCTCAGGCCAGCTATCGGCACCAGACCGCATATAGAGAGCAGAGCTGTGTGCAACAAACTGCTGTGTTTTCTGTGTCAGTAATGCTGTTTTCCCTCTCTCTGTGTGCCGACTTTGCAAATGATTTTAATTGAGAGAATTTCTGGAGCAGCCCACACGCTGAAAATTAAAACGTGTTTTTCCTCCTCGTGTTGGAAAACCAGAACCAGATGTTTTATGAACAAGTATTTCTAGACATGATACATTAATTTCCATGATGTTTCCTATGGCTCTCAGCTGACTGCTGGGCTTGGGCTCCTGGGAAGCAGACCACGCATAGCACGAGCCAGTTAGAAACCGGGGGGGACCCTCAAATTTGCCTTAATTTACAATTAGTCATTAATATATCAAAGCATTAGCTAGATAGGATAGCAATTTTTTTTTGTTACAGCAGCATCCATGTACACTAAAGTAGGAACGGATGTAAACCATACTTGAATGAAAAGGAGCGGGAGAAATATAAATAATATAAATAATAATAAATAATGGGAAGATGGCAAGTGTATAACAGCGTTGCCTTTGATTTGAAGGGCTCGCCTATTTTCACATGAGATAAAATGTTTATTCAAAATTTAATCCAGGCACGGGGCCAAAGTACAGCACACGTCACCATTGCCCAAACTACATTTATAGAAACTTATATTTTTCCAGCAGATTGACTTCAACTTTTATTTAGACTTTTATAGCTAGTTTTTAATCATCATTCCTTCCCTAAAGATTTTTTTTTTTTTATAAACTGCAGCAAATCTATTGTGCAGAGTACACCAGATGGAAGCTGATTCCCCCTACCCCCAAATATTTCCCTGCAGCTTCATTTTGTAACTTGTGGTCATAGGTGCATCAGCCTTTTAATAGTATAAATCCTAGTATAAATCCTCAGTAAGCAGCTCTTTTTTTTTTTCTTTTTTTTTCTTTTTTTTTTCCATCAAACTATATGCTGTTGCTCTTAAATGACATCTCTGAAGTACATTAGCCAGTGTTTCAGGTCTTGTGTAAAAAAATATATAGCCATCCAACAACTGAGCTGTAGCTTCCAATAGTTTTTTTTACAGTGATGCATTTAAAATACAGATGCCTATTCTTGAATCAAGAAATGCAGTTGAATTAAGATGTACATTGATTACAGCTCTGATTCTTCCACGTGTTTGCTTTCTTTGTCTGCTTTTTTGCTGTTACTTGAGAATCCTATGGTGAATGTTATTTAGTGAGGGTTTCCCTCTCTAATTTTTTAAGGAAAAAACTTGCATCATATTGTTGTTCAGTTACTGGTATGTCAGTAATTGTGAATAGTAAAAAATGCTGAAGGGTATTGGCCAATTCATTTGTCTCTACTGTTGTCTCTTCACTGATTTTTACTTTATAATATGACAAATTTAATTTGTTTTAATAGATCAATGCCGATGCAGAAAAAGAAGAAGGTGAAGAGTTTGAAGACAGCATGGATGTCTTCGATGACAGTAGTTCTAGTCCTTCTGGTACTCTAAGAAATTATCCTCTGACCTGCAAAGTTGTTTATTCATATAAGGTTTGTGTTTTTTCAAAATTTGTGTCCGATTATAAGAGGAATTTTGCAACAAACAGATAATAGGTGTAACTATGCCTGTGGAATTTTGTTCGAGTTAGGACTTTAAGCTTTGGCTCAATAATTGGGCAAATTAAATGTGTCTAGCATCTAGCTGTGAAAAAACTGCAAAAGTGTAAAATTCTTGAAGCTGTGAAATACATTTAAACTAGAGTTCAGCAAAGTACTGAAGTCCATGCCTGAACTGAAGCACGTGGAGATGGTCCTGTCTGACTTCAAGGAGCCCTGTTGCGTGTCTGCCATTAGGACATGTTTTAATTTTTGTCACCGAGCCGACGTGTCTATATTAGAAATGCTCTGTCAATGGTAGGCATGCCTGTGCGCTGCGCGACAAAGCTGCTCTTTGTACCGTTACAGTGAAACCACCATTCATGAGTTAAAGCTTTGCTGACAAACTGCATTCACGCTATTTACATTTGCTGGCACCATTAGGTCAGTAAATCACACCGCTTCAGTAGCCAAAGCTAGTCACAGATACGGTCTTAGAGTATGGAGTAATTAGGGTTGCAAAAGCAAATAGGCTTCGACATGCTGGTTGGTATTCAGGGCGCTTCCTTCTATCCTCTTGACTGAAAAAGGCCTTTTGAGTATCAGCAGTTGTACAGAAGAGCCTTTATTAGTAAGTTTTTAAGTATAAGTCAGAAATTTTGGGGGTTTTAACATCAGTTTTAACAAATCTCAGGATGACGATGTTCTTATGCTGTCTGTCCCTCGCGCCTGAAAGCACTTCTCTCTTGTGATCTTCCTCTTCTGTGCTTTAGGCTTCTCAGCCAGATGAACTGACCATAGAGGAACATGAAGTATTGGAGGTTATCGAAGATGGAGATATGGAAGATTGGGTAAAGGTATCGTTTTCTGAATTCAGCTTCTTTTCACTATTACACTTTGAAACAGAACTTGGGAGAGGAAAAAGTAAATGGATTCTTCTAATAGAAGTACGCAAAAGCAGAGTGCCATTTATGTCTTTTATTTACAGGCACGGAACAAGGCAGGTCAAGTGGGTTACGTTCCGGAGAAGTATCTGCAGTTCCCAACATCCAGCAGTCTGCTGAGTATGCTACAGTCCCTTGCGGCGCTGGATAGTCGGTCACACACCTCAAATAATTCAACTGAGGCTGACCTAGTCTCAGGCAACCTAAACGGAGACTCCAGCGGTAAATACCATTAAATAGTCTATTAAGTTTGTTCATGAAAGAACTCTGTAGATCAAGTTTGAAGGTCATGCATGACAATTTCTCATATTTGGCATGTATCTGAGTGCAACTCTTCTCCTTAATCTTCTATCTCATATCAAGAATCTGTGTAATTTACCTGGATATCTCATGAAACTGAGATTAACATTGAGCTAAAGGAAAACTAAAATGATTTGAGTGAGCAGTTATGTACAGTACTTAATTTTTTTTTCTAAACTCATGCCGATTATGCTTTTTTCTTTCTCCCTTTCTTCAGTCTGTTTTGTAAAAGCACTTTATGATTATGAGGGCCAGACAGATGATGAGCTGTCCTTCCCCGAAGGAGCAATCATCCGCATCTTGAACAAGGAGAATCAAGATGATGATGGCTTTTGGGAAGGGGAATTCAATGGACGTGTTGGGGTGTTCCCATCTGTATTAGTTGAAGAACTTACAGCCTCAGAAAATGGAGAGACTCAGTGGATTGGAGATATTCAGGTATGTGAAAAGTTAAAGTGCACGTTTGCATGTATGGCACCAGTTTGGTAGAACATTTTCCTGTAAGAAACCTAGTTTCTGCAGGCTTTTCACTCAGTGATGAGCTTTGACAAACTCCAGCCTTTTCTT
Source organism: Casuarius casuarius (assembly GCA_003342895.1). Lineage (NCBI taxonomy): Eukaryota > Metazoa > Chordata > Aves > Casuariiformes > Casuariidae > Casuarius > Casuarius casuarius. The sequence goes on along the minus strand of PTFA01000001.1, from coordinate 14,672,571 downwards.
TGGCTGTTAATGTAGTAGATCTTACGAGAACGTGACATAATTGTTGTGCTAGCCACTGGAGTCCCATGTTTCCTGCAAAGTAACTTCTACAGTATTTTTATTCTTCCATTTGAGAAGACAATCATGAAAACTGAGAATTATCTTCAGCTACGTTCCTGGACGTGCAGTTGCTCTGCTCTGGTTGAGGCACGCAATAGCTTTGCAGACCTGGACGCAAAAATGCCAAAGTGCAGCCAATATTAAAACCAGTAGGAACATCTTAGGCTTATCAAAACTAACTGATGGGGTTTTCATAATGGTTTCTTGACAAACTACACGGCATCCGTTCTGTGCCATGCAATATTAATACTAATTTTGTTTCATATTGGTGCCATGGCAGAATTATGCGTACATACATGAGTTTTATTACTCCTTTATATTTCTCTTAGCATTTAAATGACATGTATGTAACTTAGTTGTGATAAAACTCATGAGCTGAACATTTTTTGTGTGACTGTATGTGGAGAGGCATGCTTGGCCGAATGACTGGTTTTGGATAACCTTCAAAAGGTCTGTCTAAATTATATTTGGGAAAGGATGAAAATTTTGCTCAGTGGCAACCTGTGATTTAAAAAACACAATCACTGCTGGATATCTTGGCTTTCTCTCTCAAACATACCTGACAGCAATTTTATTTGACAGATAGTTTTTCACTAGAGGAAAGTTGCTAGCGTCGAAATGTGTCAGATAACATATTTCATCTTGGTGTAGTCATGAAAATTGTTGAGGAGTACAGCTTTCTGCAGCATCCCCCTCTTTTTAACACAGGTATCCCCAACTCCAAAGCCTAATAACGCCCTGCCGCCGTTGCCGCTGTATGACCAACCGCCCACCAGTCCATACCATAGTCCTGATAAAAGAGGTTCCCAGTACTTCCCCAGATCGCCGTCAACCAACGGTAAGAAAATTTGTGATAATGAACATTTCAGCCAAATATTTAATTTAGAATTTTCACATTTCAGAAGCAAAAAACCCCACCTTTCTTTGCAATATGACGCTAACTCAGCAATACCAAATGGCCTCTTTATGGTGGATTGCTTAATCTTTCAGAAAACAGCTTCAGTTCAGAGTCTCCTGGATTCTCGCAGCCTCCACGACTTCCTCCTGAAACTTCTTACGGCAAACTGCGACCCGTAAGTTTGAGATGCTGCTGTGCTTATTGATTCTGCAGTGTTACCAAACCAGGTGCTATCAGCAGTCCAGGTAAATCAGGATAGCTACACTGAAAGCGGTGGGATTCTGCTGATACAGCTCTGTGTTCTGCAAATCCAATTGCTAAGTATAAAAACACGGTATCTCGGAAGAATAGCTCAAGGAAAGATATGTTCCCTCCTCATTGGTTATACTGTAAATGTGTCAAAAAGCTATAGAACATGAGAGCTATATGAGATAAGTAAACACTGGAACAAAACACAGCTGCCCTTGTTTAAACAGTAAGTCGTTGTGTTTAAAGATGACCTTGAATCTCATCTGTACTCTGTCTTTTTATCTAACCTGCCTGTCTTTATCTACCTTTATAGCTTTAATATCTGTGTGTCTCTGTGTGAGGCACATGAATCATGAAATCTAACCGAGGAGGAAATTTTTACATCTCTACTGATGGTAAAAAAAGATTTCAGTTGCTAATCTTGCACTGCTTTTTGCAGGCTTTGCGAGATTGTTTCTGTTCTTGCATACCTGTAATGCCCCCTAAAGAGAACTAAAAAAGAGGAGCTAAATAAATGCTAGAACATAGAATTTGTGCAGTTACCTTTTTCCCAGAGATTGTGCCGTCAGCCACACAATGTGTCGGCGGACAATTCTGCTTGCCAGCAGTTTGACATAAGGTGGGATCCTTGGGACTGTGTTGCGTTCAGGCCTAAGTTTGTTTTAAAACCCCTTGATATGAGTGTTTCAGATTAAAATCTCTCAGTGATAAGATTCTTTGTTTTGTGATGTCTTTGCTGCCTAAAAAGAGAGATTTTGCCAAAAAAAAAGGAAAGAAAAAATTTGGTCAGTTAGAACTTTCCAAATCCATCTGCTAGGCTTAATTTTAAAAGGAAGTTCTGGGGATTTCCAAGTCCTAAATCAAATCATACTAAGATTTAAGAGCTGTATTTTCCTAGCATTCTCAATGAATAAGAAAGTTGCAGAAAAAGTGTCTTTAGCATTGCCTTTCTTAACCATGTAGCACATGTAATGACGGTTGTCTGACTAAACTTCAGAGCAGGATTTTGTGTTTCTGCTCCTGAATGCCTCTTGTTCACATCAGCAGAGCCCACAGGTTTCACTGCTGTTACATGCTAAGGCTGAATATTCCAGCAGTCACTGAGTTGACGTTATTCATTGAAATACGCAAGGCAGAGATAGTGCTGCATCATTAAGTATTGAAGTATTGATCAGAGGGGTTGCACATTAACTTATTCCTGTTTTTGAAATACTGTGAAGTTTGCTATGATATTGCTGGAATAAAGCTGGAAGCTCCGGTTCTGGCTGGGGTTGCGCAACTATTTCATACTCTGCAGGTGATGTTTTCCATAGCAAGTCACTGTGGTGTACTCTGAAAACATCATAAAAATTCTGCGTGAAATTCTGTTAAAGCTTCATGCAATGCTCCAACAGGAGCAATAATAACTTTATTGATGTGTCAGGGTATGAAAATAGCATCAGATTTCAGATGTGTGTCATTGAGGTCAGTGATTGATTAAATGAGTAAGCTGCTTATGTGCAACAAGGCGTTCCTTCTTGTGGCTTCCAGTCCACACGACTTCCAGGCAAGGGTGTCGGTGGCTTCCAGCACTCGATGTGGAGTCCAAAGTTCCTTCTCGGTTTAGCTACCAGATTTTTCATTGATACAGGCAGAATAAAGAGCTTATTTTCCTCAATATATTTGCATTCTCATGACTGTTAGTCATCCTAGAGAAAAATCACCTAAAAGTGGTGACAGTTAAATTTTTTTTTATCATGAAGAGCACTGATGGCTTAATTGTATTCCTTGCCTAATGTAAGAGATGACCAGAGTTCAGCTGGTTACTCACTATAATTTTGTTAATCTTGATATAATAGATATACTTGCAGCATCTCAGGGTGTGCGCCCAAAGTCTCAGCTTTATCGAAGTTTTGAGATTTTGACGGTTTTCTGATGGTTCCCTTGTGGTTCTGGCTGTTTCAGGTGCGAGCAGCTCCGCCGCCCCCAACACAGCATCATCGCCGGCCAACAGAGAAGATAGAGGACGTGGAAATCACTCTGGTGTAACGATTGGACTAGTTAAGTAGTAGTGCTACAATCAAGACCAAACGCGGTGTTTGGTCGATCTCGTTTTTAGGCACCTTTGCATGATGAAGACTTTTACTAGAGCAAGAGATAGGGAGGATTTTATGTGACAGTGACATGGTGGACTCCTTCCCACAGTCATGAATATTTTGTGCCTTTTTTGTTTTGATTTGTATATATCATTCTTCCTCTCTTAGCACAAACCAAGATGGGCCAAACAGCGAGCAGAGGATCGCCTGGGAGCAGGTTTCTCTCTTGGCTGAAGATGGTCAATTTTTATATGGAGGCTTAGGAAAGAGCCTCATTCATGCAACTTAGTCATAGCATACTTATATCACGTGCATTAGTACAGTATATTACTGTTGCCATAGGAATGTGTTAAAGATTGTCGATTCTTCAAGTAGCGTTACTTGTCTGATTAGGTATTAATCAGATCTTACGGAATGAAAAAGGGAACTGAAAAATAAGTATAAGGAGAGGCTGGCTCCTCTTTAATCCCCTTGAAGAAGGAAGAAAAAGGAAAATAATCTTATAAGGAAAAGCGATGCAGATCATATGGCGTTAATTACATTAATGCACACCTCTTCGATAATTAACAGTTAAACAGAACTAAATGTTCTTTGTATTAATATTTATGCAGTACATTTAGTAATAGAGTATCTAATATGGAGGTGCTGAATTAGTAGCAACATCTTGTTCCATAGCATAAACCAACTGGTAGAAAAGTAAGTGAGATTTTGTCTAGATCTGGAAATTGAGCTTCATTTTTTTTTTCTTAGCAGATTTTGGCTTTTTTTTTTTTTTTTAATACTTGGGTCACTCTTATCCCAGTTATTGCCGTGTACTTTATTATCCAACATTAGCAGTGTATCTTTGTCATCAGAACATCTGGCTAGAGTTAGAAGTTACAGTTAGCATATTTACATGCAATATATAGTTTTTGCATTGGATGGTCCCGTAGCATTTTCCCGTGCAAAGCCCATTAACTAGCCAAATCCAGAGAACCAAGAAAACCTCTGGTTTATTCCAAGCCTTCAGACCACCTTTGTGGCCAAGAGGAACGTAACAGACTACTCTCAAATGACTCTTAGGCGAGAAATAGAGAGTAAAAGAATTTCAAAGCTAATTTTAAATCAGAGATCTCCGAAAAGGAAACTGCTTTCTTTTGTTCATTTAAAAGGAGAAGGAAGAGGGTATTCTGAGTTGTAACATGAAGAGAAATGGCCAGGGGAGAGGGGAAAAGTGACAACAGGTTTTTCTTCATATATGATCACTAAATTATTCTCAGAATAGCAATATCCATCAGATCAAAGCTTCAATTAAAACGCATCACAAATTTGTTGGTTTTTTAAGCTGTTATATGGGTTATATTGAATGCGCTCTTATGTGTTCACCTTTTTTTTTTTCTTTTCCTAAGCCAGTGCATTTTCTACCTTTAGTTTACTAACAAGGGCTATTTTTGAGGCTGCATTTACAGAATCATCTAACAAGATTTTATCATAAATTTTGCACATACTTGTAAATCCCAACTCAAGCTGGGTCTCTGAAACATTAGCATTTGCCAATCTCCTTTCCCAGTGGGATCTTTAACCAAGAGTGGGGCTGTTTGAAGAAAAAAATTCATTGATCAGTTATGAAATCAGTGACTGTCCAATGAAGAGTCTTTTCCATATTTTTCATTCTGTTGCACCTCTTGTCCTGTTGATCTGTTTGAGGTCTTTTTATGTGTTTATCAAACTTGTTCTTAAGTTTAAAAAAAAAAAAGTTTTTAAAAAGATTTAACTGTTTGCAAAAGTTTTGAAAGCTTCACAATGCAGAAGAAAAGCAAGCGTTGCCATAATGTTCATGTTCGATTTCTTTGGCCAGTTTTTCTGTGTCCTTCATGCCTGGACTTTCAAAATTCAGAAAGTGTTATTTAAAGTCTCTTTAGTTGTATTTTAAAATATTTTCTGTAAGAGCTGCTAATTTTATTTAAAAAAAAAAAGAAGAAAAGTTGTAAAAATATGCCTCCTTTTTAACTATGATTTCTTCATACAGGGCATGTATTCGACGTATCATCGTGTACAGCGTCAGTACACTGAAAGCATAGGTGCAAATGCTTTCTTTATATTGGCTGTAAAAAGTTTGTATTTATTATGTATAAAAAGTTGAATAATAAAAAAGTGGAACTAAATCCATGAGGTTGCCTTGATATAAAGCACGGCTGCATGTATGGGAAAATGTCATTAGATTTACTGTGGGCTCAGAGCTGTAACTGAGAGAGAACTTTGTGTTTTGGGATGAAGCTATAAAGGAGTTTTTCGTGGGTATCATTTTCGTGCTCTGCTCTTTTACAAAGAAATTTGAATCTCCTGCTCAGGAAAACACAACGCATATACTGAAAGTAATCTTACTTCAAGGTGGTATTTATGTGAGGAACAAAATTACGTGAAAAATTGGAGAGCCAGTAACAAAGCTTCAGTTGTCAAAATAATTCCTTAATATCCTTTATGCAATTAGGATAATTGCACGAAGAAAGCGAGGGAGTGTGATAATAACTCTTCAGTGTGACTGCGCTGTAATAGGGTCGATTTGCCTAATTGTGTGAGGAGTATTTCCACGGCATCACAAACCTCGCGAGCTTTCGGATGCCTCTATGCCCTGGGTTTCCATGTTATTTTCTTGCAGCATGTAGGATCGACCCATCTGTGGCCAATGCCTCGCTTTGCTAATTTTAGTTTCTCAAAGGTAAGTGCTTTTTGCATTAGGTGCTAAATGATACGTGAGGTCTGCGTGTTGATTTGCTCCCGATTTTTGCTTTAAGTTGTTTGGAAGAGGCTGTATTTTACGCTCCTTGAGCAAAGCTTGGTGCAGCAGGGCTCCAGCCTGCCTGGCCTCTGGGCATTGCCGCAGTGTTAGGTTAGATCTTTAATCTTTTATTTCCAGCGTTCACGCCAAACTGTTACACAGGCTTTCATCGTTTTTCCCTGAACTCCTGCAGCCTCTTCCTTTGAGAAATCCCATCTTCCCTTGCTTTTTATATGCATTCACAGTGCTCCTCCAAAAATTATTGTCCTGGCTTGCTGCTTTGACCGCTTTGTCCTTTTCTTTTAGCATCTTGCTCTTTTCATCTCTCCTTTTCTTCCTGCATCACACACAAACCTCTTTGCTTGCAACTCTTTTCACTGGCAGCTTCACTTACGAATGATGTTAATTCCCAAATCCACCGGTAATGTCCCTTTCCATTTCTTCCTTTTTTTTTAACAGCCCCCCTTCATGCCTTGTCTACTTTTTTTCCCCTTTCCTCCTCCCGAAAAGCTGGGCTGCGATGACACGGACCCACTAGGTATTGACCGTTCAGCAGGTCATCACATCATTCTCGCCGTTAACACAGAGATTAATTATCCCCATGAAAGTCTCATCACCCTGAAGGGCGTCACGGACCGAGTGGCCGGTCTCTGTTTTGTTTCACGGAAACGTTCAAAGAAGCGTAGACGTGTAGGTGTGTTTTTTTCCCGTATAACACAAGTATCTCTCACTGTTAATAAAAAAGGAGACCAAACCCCCCATTGCCTTCTCCAGAATAAAGCATCTTTTGCTTCTCTGCCCATAATAAGCTGCTCAGAGGACGGGCTGCTCTGCAACTTGCACTTTTTTCCTGCTCAATCTTCCAGCAAGGTCCTTATAATTAATGACCTGCAAATCTCAGCATGGGAGAGGCAGAGGGAGCAGGAAAAATGCTTTAATTGGCCTTTCCTCGCGTTCGGCCTCCCAGGAGGTTTGGGAGGGGAGAAGGTGTTGCTGTGGAAAGAGTCCCGTTTCCCCACCTTTTTGCCCATTTGCAGATCCGATGGCGTACGTAAAAACGATGGAAGGAAATGTGCTGCCACCGCCTGCCATTCGTCCAACCAGTTGTCTGCTGGGGGTGAACTGGGGGATACTGGGACCTTAGCTCAAGGCACACAGGTTGGAGAAAGCGATAAAAGGGAAGAAAACTTACCCGAAGTCAGGGAGGCAGCAAATGAGCCAATAAAAAAGGCAGCTAGGCAAATGACGTGCTCGCTGTACCGAGCGGCTTCCTCCCCGCGGCGTTCCCCGGGGGACCGAGGATTGCGAATCCGGTAGAGGGATCGCTGTAGCAAGCGAGCCTCTGCATTGCAGGCGCGTAGGTCATTTCAGCCAGAAAACAACCGCGCCACAGCGATTTCAGGGCTGCGCAGGGGAGAGCGAGGAAAAAAAACCTCCTCGTCGGGTAGCGGAGTTGAATTGCAATAACCAGCTGGCATCTGCAGTGAAGAAGCGTCGCAGTTCACAGGGAGGAGAGGATGAGAGTGGATGTGCAGGGGGTCTGAGCGCGGTTGTGCTACAACTGTACTTGCCTGCACAAATTGAAGAAAACTGCCAGCAGCAGGTAGACGGGCTGTAGTTTAACATGCTGAAATGTGCTCTAAATCCCTGGGGAAAGCTTAGTCTCTCTTCCCTCCCCCTCCAGAAATATACCCTGGAATTAATTTTATCTGCAGCAGCCCAAGATTTAGCGCATACTACCTACAACAGAACCAGGGGGAGATAAAATCGAGACCGGCTCAGTGAAAAGAGTATCTCCTAGTCAATTATTAAGACTATTTCTTGCGTTCGGCCATCACCGAGTTTTCTGTCCGGGTGCGTGAGCAAGCATCCCCTCTCGCGAAAACTGTCGCCGCTCGCGTCCCCGCTGCTTGGCAGCCTCGGCAATGGCCAAGGGTTGAATGGGCTTTACAGGAGGCTTTGGCTTCTCCTAGGTTGCTGCACCCATCGGGACAAAAACGTGACCGTGTGAACATCTAAGTGTTCCCTCGGGTCGCGTGGTGGTTGCTGTAAAGAGCAGGGGCAGACGTGGCTAAGCCGGTACGGAAAGGTTGACTTTTTAGTACCTTGTCTTCACTACGAAGGTAAAAGCTATTTGACCTCAAACCTGCAAGCTAAGCTGTTTCTCCAGCTCCTCTGGTTCTTCTTGCACCTAAATACATCATTTCAGACAAAAATTCTGGATTCGATGCAAATGGAAATACCAATTGGAGCTTACTTTGCAGGTTTGGATTTGAATATCCTCTAACATTTGCAATGAGTGTTTCTACTCCAGAACAGGATACCCAGGGACGGAGGAGACTGTTGATCCTTGGTCATCTCCTGAGCTTTGCCAGGAGAAATCCTGCTCCTGAATCTAGCGGTTAGGGTGGATCACTGATACATTTTGCACAAGGCCACGAACAAGGGTCCTTGTCACGCGGTTCCTGTTAAGCAGTTGGAGCAGTTTCCTGCACTAATTGCGAGGGTGTGAGCCAGCGCGGAGGAAGGCGCTTGCACCTCCTTACAGAGCCGAAAATGCTTCAGGCGATCCCCGGTTCTGTTACGAGCCGCTGGATTTCGCTGCGGTGCAGCATGCGATTTCTGGTTGCATTCACAATTTGCAACGAGGATGATGACAAAATTAAGCAGCTAGTTTGAAAGAACAGGTCTGACTTAGCGGCGTTAGTGGTCACCACGAAAGTGGTCGTTACCATGGCGTTACGTGGTAGAAGACCCAGGGGGAACGGACCTGAGCAGGGAGGAGATGATGGTGGTGCAACATCGGACTGGAGAAACCGGGAGCAGGGCTCCAACTCCCAGCTCTCCCATTAACTGGCGGTGTTTCTTTAGACAAATTCTGTAATTTCTCTGTGCCTCGATTCCCTGTTTGTAAAGCAACCCCAACACCACCAAAAGATTTACCTTTAGCAAAGGCAAATCCATAACTTCTCAGGCTGTGAGATGAAGTACCCTTCTATTTTGAAATTATTTGTGCTCCAGCCCTGAATTTTCTCTGTTTTTAATGGAGTGGTTTTGTTTAGATTTTTGTGTTTTAATGCAAATTCAAGAGCAATTGCCGCGAGGTATGCCTCTGCTCCTGTGTAATTAGTTTTGTCTACTGTAATTGCTTCTCCTTTTTCCATTGTTTATTGAAAGACAAATGAATTTCCAGGTCTGGTTGCACTGGGAGCGCTGACAGCAGCTTTTTTAAATCCCATAGCACAGCTATTTGTCTCTTTTGCTCAGCCGAATCCTGCGGAGCGGGCCAAACTCAGCTTCACCTCTGTGTCCTGAGCAAACGACTGTGCTAATTAATTTCTCTAAGGCTGGGGCCTCCCTGCTGCTTAATTTGGGGCAACGCTGGAGCGAGGGCATCCGTCTGCGGGCACCACCATGCTCAGACGAGAGGGCTTCAAGCGTGGACAGAAAACAGCAACAACCTTGGATTAACTTGCTGAGTAAACTTGGATGATGAGACACGAGAGGCTGATAATTTAAAAGTATAGGTACAGCATTTTTTTTAGAACCTGGTCTCTTCTTAATTTCGTGTCCTCCTTGTAAGAATATCTTGGTTTCTGAGAAATGAGGGTATGGTGCACTGCATTATGTGTTTTTCTATTTGTGCTCTTGGTTTATTGCCCCAGGCTTACCGTTTCTGAGCAAGCGGAGATGGTTCTGAAAGAGAAGAATTAGCGTTTTTCTCAGAAATGAGATGCCAAAAATTACTGCTGCTGCTGCTTAGGAAGAAGGAACGGCTGCTCCGTACGAGCAGCGAAGGAAGAGCAGAGAAGTGACAACGAGGGGACTGTGGCTGAAGAACACCGGTGGTTACTGAGTATATTAGAGCTGGAAAGCAGCACTCGACCAGCCAGCGTGTACGGATGCCAGAAAAGAAAAATTACAAGGAGGAAAACTACTTTTGGCAGAGCTTTGGAAGAAAGACCGAGGGAAGCCGTGAGTACTTGGACTCCCCAGAAGCTCCGGTGAAAGGATCTCGGCAGCCTTTTTTGGATTCTTGAGCCAGGAGAGCAGAGGCAAAGCCAGACGATAATCGCCTGCTGAGGCATGAAGTGGTAGGAGCTTTCTGAGGCCATGGTTCAGCGGTGAAGCAGCTTTAGGGCACCCTGTGCTAGTCCAAGAGTGCCAACGGCCCCGTAATGCAGAGTATGGAAAAACTGCTGCTGCTGGTTTTGATATGTTCAGTAAGGTTTGACAGATTCGCTTTTGTACCAGCAGGCCTAATCCCAGATCAGGTGTTATCTGTGTTGCTCCAACTATGTGCCGAATCATGCGTTGCGTGTCCTCTCCCAGGCAGCACCGAGACAGAAAACTGGCTTAGGTTGTCACCAACCTGCCTGGTCGGGTTCAGCTTTGCATTGGGCAGTGCCCGGCTCTGGTACTGATATTTGTGGAATGAAAACGCAAACTGGGAAAGGCGTTAAAAGAGTTTTCTAATGAAGCAGACTTCATTAGGAAATGCTGATTCGGCAAAACCTGGAGAAAGAGCCGTCAGCAAACTGAAACGCTTCGCTGTTTCATCTGACTGCCTCGAAACTTCAGGGAGGAGTCTACCAAACCCTGCCAGGTTTTCTCCCTGGCTTTCCTGGGAAGCATTGCTGGAAAGTTTTGTCTTCCTGGGATCCGATCCTCGAATCCCCGTGCATGCTGCGATGCTGCTGGGAGCTCTTGGGCTTCAGTTGAAGGCAGTCAAGGAGCATCATAGCTGCAGACTGCCCGTATGGAGCTTGGACGCCCATGAAGCACGAGTATAGACAAGGACTAGCCTTGCTCAGGGCCAAGAGACCCTCGACATCTAGCTGGGCTTGAGAGCTGCTGGGTTTTGCTGTCGGTGGGGGCTTCTCCCTAACTGCAGGTATCAAGGGACTCTTGGGACGTAGCATCCAGCATTCAGTGTATCCACCTCTATCTCAGTTTTTTCAAAAGAATTGTGTTGCCAGAGTTTTAACAGAAAATGCTGCAATTTCACAGAATCACAGAAGGGTTGAGGTTGGCAGGGACCTTTAGAGATCACCTAGCCCAACCCCCCTGCTCAAGCAGGGTCACCTAGAGCAGGTTGCCCAGGACTTGGTACAATTTCATTCCAAATGAGAAACTATACATAAGTGTTTTTTGACATGTTAGAGTCCTGAGCCACACCGAAATGCCACATTTTAAGCATCTCTCTGGTGAAAAGCCTGTGTAACTCTGAAACGGAAACTCGCTGCAACACAGGACACAGCGCCAGGAGCTGTCAAGTCGAAAGATTAAAATAGGGAGTGCCGAAGACTTCACAGAGAATCACATTTGAGGGATTGCAGGCRGAGGAGCAAGGTAGCAGGACTGAGAGGCATCGATAAATCTACAGTTGTGATCTCTTCTTTAATCCAGTCCTTGTCTCCTGCATCCRTTGCACCAGCTGCCTTCCGATTGCCGCCGGCTTTGCGAGGCCAGATATCCCCGCACCGTAAATCAACGCTGCTTCCCCCAGCTGACGTTACTACATCCCGGCCCTTGCAACGGAGCGCCGCGTTGGGAGCGAGAAGACCAAATGCCTGACAGTTAATATTCCTGGAAAGGAAATCAGCATCACACCCAAYGCTCAGACTACCGCAAATTGTTGTTGAGGTCAGCGCGAATTATTACCCAAGGACGCTGACAGGGCGCGATCGCTCTCGGATAACGCGGGGGATCTCATGTTAATTCAGCTGGCGGAGCTGTTATGACTAATAGCGGAGAACTGCTGCTGCTGCTTTTGAAATTATCCGACTGAGCTAATCCAAGGATGAGGAGACGATTTATTGATTTGAAGTCCCAGCCAGACGTCGATGGAGATAATTCTAGCATGTTAAGTGTATTATTTCTACAGAAAAGCAGGCTTGGTAAATACTTTCCTTTTATTTATTAGCCCTTGCAAAACAGTTGTGTTGTATTGCAGCTCGAATGCTGTATTTAGAGATGTGAATAGCTGCAATACTGAAAGTAAGAGCTTTCTGGATGGCAGTCATCTGATATTTTTGCTGAAACCGCTCGTTTTCCAAAGCAAATAGCCACTCACAAGTGCTAACACTAGTTTGAGCTCGTCCTTKCTTTTTAAAAGATCAAAACCAAGAAGAGGCGCTAAGTTGGAGGCTCYGCTTTTGCATTCTGCTCAGGTGTCTTTTCCCTCTTCGTGGGTCTCTCGCAAGGCAGCTTCTGAGGCCTCTGGTTAATGTCCTAGAAAATAACCTTGCGCTTAAACCAACAGCCGTTTGATCGCCGTTGCTCGCTTGCCGTTTCTTGGGGGTTACCTACGGGAGCTGGATGACGCAAGAACAAGCAGCTTCATCACGACCTTGTTCTTGCAGCGTCCTGCCCCGTCCCAAGCCAGCGAGTACTCATGCCCATTTCTCTTCGCTCACATGGGGTTTTCATTCAGTCTGGCAAACTAGGGGTTATTTAAAAAAAAGAATCATATGTACATATTCTGAAGGGCAGGCTAGGACCTGAGGCTCAGCTGGCAATTGGGCCTTGGAGAGGGTTTTGCCCCATTAGTACTCAGCCTGTCCTCGTGCCAATGGCCATTAGGAGGAACTGCAGGATGGAGGTCAGCCAAGTCGAGATCGCTTAAGCGTCCCCGAGGAGCGCTGGTGTTGGATTACACAAGGAATGACTCCGGGTCTTTGATGCCTTCGCGTTTTTGCTCTGCATTGCAAAACAGCTCCGCTTCCCCTCGCCAGAACGGGGAGACGAGGCAGCGTGAGGCTTTCCGAGGCACGGCTCCGGGGCCAGGGCCCAGGCGGCTGGAGACCTGCCCTTCGGCTGCCTCCTGACCCCGAGCGAGTCGCTTTGCTGACACTTGTCGCCAGTTCTCTTGAGACGTTTTGATTATCCTTAGGACCTCGGGGACGGAGGAGCTTTGCTGCTTTCGGGCGCCATGAGGCCGCGCAGATTTTCGCTCCCCATCTGGAATATTTCACCATCGGTTTTACTTTCATTCACCGTTTCTCAGTCGGGCTCCTCTCTCCCTCCCCCTAAGCATTTCAAGCAAAGGTTGGGAAAAATCCTCCATCTTCCCAATCCCCAGACTCCTATTAAAACCCCTAAATCCGCATCATTCTGCAGCATAACGGGTTTCAGGTCTACCCAGCAGCGCGCTCCCGGGAAGGTGGCTGCGTGCCCGCGGCGGAGACGAGGGCAGCAGCCGCTGTAGGTGCTGCGTGTTTACGGAGCGACTGGATTGATGGCAATTTAATTGCGAGAGTTGGGCCAACTTGCCGTCAGCTAGCCTCGGTGTCTGCTGCTTGATGACCTAATTATACACAGGCTGTTGATGCAGCTGTAGTTTTATTCAGGGCTTTTGTCGCTCGACTGTAATAGTGCAAAAATAAGGCATGTTTTTGTTAGTCTATGGCCGGTTAGGACTTCACAGATACTATTGCAACGCAGTGTTAAGCTGCGGCCCCGGCCAGACGGATGCTGTGGAAAGCGCTGGCTTAGCTGAACTGCCTCCGATGCGGCGTGGCGTCTCTGTGAAGATCGTAGAAGGGGTTTGATTTCCCGGCGCTGAATTTTTCCTGCTGTAATTATTGCTTTTAATCACCTCATTACCCAGCACAGAAAGGGGCTTAAGGCTGCAGGTAGCAGCACAGTGGGGAGAAAGTACATTGAGCTTTCTGGCTATATGTGTATATATATATATATTTATGTGTATATATATATATATATATATATTTTAAAACTCTGTCCCTCAGGGCCTGAAAATAAGCCTCCTGAGGAGGTCGGGGAAGAAACGCTGCAGCAGCAGGGAGAGCCGCTTGGAAGCAGGAGGACGTTTCGCTTCCCCGTTCCAAACTTCTCGATAYGAAGCAGTGTAGATGCCTCCCATGGGCTCTGCTCCGGCGCGGGGCGCCGACCACCCGGGCGCTCTTCCTCCCTTGCYGAGCGAGTACGAGCAAATCCTCCTGCCTTTACGCACCGGGCACTGGGGCAGGTAAAGGCGTAAAGCTGGGGTGCGAGCTCTTGGAGTTACCTCCGTTAGCAGCCAGCAGCTTCATTAAATAATAAAGAGCAGAACAATTTCCAGCTAAATAGCACATCGAGCGTCCTTATTTCGTTTCCCGTTTAGAGAGGAAGTATAAATTATTTACTAATGTGCTTAAAGCCCTCTAAGTGAATCCAGGCAATGAAGCAAAATCTTGTTTACAGGGGCAGCTGCCCAAAGGAAAGTGTCGGCGTGATGAACTCGTTTGTGAACAGCCGCTAAAACGTTGCCGGCAGTTTATCAGATTTACCGGAGGTAATGGGCCGGGGTGATGATCGAGCCGGGCTGCGGGTCGTACTTCGGYGCTTGGATAGCGGCTCGGTGATCGGCGCGATTGGGGGATGATGGCCTCCGGGTTGTCCATCCCGGTCCGGTCTCCGCTCCTGCCTGGCTTTGGAGGGCATCGTTTGCAGAGCTTGCTGCAAATTCACATGTGCTTTTCCAGAGCCGCATTTTGCTCCATCAGAAGTCAGGTTTGTCCTTAATATAAACCCGAGCCGTTGCCACCCTAGAGTTTCAATCAGATGGTTGGTTTCCCTGGCCAAGCCCGGGTACTGCCTTAGCTTGTGCTCGGCCCACGTAGAAATTCAGGGGTTTGCTCTGGATTTGCACGGCCGAGTTGGACCGGACCACTCCAGCCGGCCACAGGGACGGAGACGAGAGCGGGGAGCTGAGCCCTTTCGCCGCCTTCGAGCGCCGCTCGAAGCTTTGCTGGACTTCGTCCCCCACCTCCTTGCTGAGCAGAGAAACGGCAAATCCTCCTGCACGTTAATAACGCAGCAAACGCCGAGGGGCAGGGCCCGTTTCCCAGGAACTTTTCCAAAGCTGCCGGCGTCACGAGTAGCTCGGCGAGGGGATTTATAACAGGCACGGCAATTCAGCTCGAACGGTAGCAGCTGCTCCAACGGCAGCAATAAACTATAATACTCCGGCTCCTGCAATAAAACTCCCATCTGAGGCAGACTTTACAAATGCTTTACAACCGGTGCTTGCAATTCATCATATCTCTACTTGAATTACTTTCCAGGACCGGTCTACATTCATTTAATGCGAACTATCTCATCTTGTCCATCTCTGCCCTGGGTTTTATTTTCCACAGCCACTTGCTGGGAAAATTCATTAACTCTGTGGCGCATCTGATGAAATTGCTGGTCGTGAGGGTTGGTGATTTGGATGTTTTTCTCTTCTGGGCCTCGGGCTCTTGTAGAAAAAGGTGGTAGGACACGGGTTGAGCTTGGAGCATTGGCCTTGGCTGCTGTTTTTGGTGTCACGGCAGGGCCCGATGGCTTGGGACGTGGGTTAGGTTTCCCCCAAGGGCTCCAGGGAAGGCTACGGTCCGGTTTTGGGACCCCTCCCAGCCCGCGTGGGGACAACTTCGGTCCTCTGCTTCCTCACCAAGCCCTTCGCCCAAGCAGATCTCTTGGGCTGTTTGTGCTCAAATTCAGCTGATTTGGGGAAGGGCCCTCGTTGCGGTGAAATGCTCTGCGAGGAGCTTGCTGAGCRTCCTCCTCCAGGGGAGGTGAAGAGAGCTTCTGCCCTTGGCTTTGCACATCCAGGAGTCCTTTGGGCTGTGGGATGTCCTTTGGCTTTTGGGTTTTGTGTTCACCAAACGCAGCGGGTTGGGATATACGGGGAGGACTCGCCCCCTTCCCCACCAGCTCATGGGGAGGGAGTGGGACAGSGGAAGGGGTGAMGGYCACCRAGATGCTGATGGGCACAGCCTGATCTCTTCTCCTTGGAAGCTGCAAAAMTATCTATGTCTAGTAACGTAATACRTGATCCAATTCCKCWGCTYCCAGCCCGCAGCGAGATCCYGGCTCAGGCTGAGGTTTCYGCTCTGTGCTCGGTTTCCCATAGCTGCCRCTCTCCCCTGGGACCCCCTGGCTACGGGAGAGCTTCCTCCCCACCGAGAAACGCAGCCGGGAGCTGACTGGCATCAGCGGGTTTTTTCCTTTAAAAGTCTCGTGTCGGTCAACATGCAGCAACTGTGTGCCTCTAGGAAAAAGTAAGATATATCCTCAAAATACAACCTGAGTTCATGATGATTTTGGAAGTGCAGGGATGACAGGAAGCCCTCTGAGTCCCTTCCCTTATTGCTGGCCTTCCCATGGGGTGACGGTCACTGCACATCATCTCTGGCGGAGGCTTTGGGCGTCCTGCTTGAGGTGGTTGCGTTCCCGTCCCTGCATTATGTGCGACTCGCGTGACCGAAGTTGCACCGGGAGCCTTGCCCGGACGGCCAAGGCAGGGCGGTAAGCAGGGAGAGGGGCTCCCTGCCCTCTCTACCCACAGCAGCCTGGTGCAGGCAGCGTGGTTTTCCTCGGCTGCTCTCCCCAGCTGTGAGCTCGGCCCCATGCACTCTGCAAGAAGGGTGTTTCCATCCTTCCCATGACATCAGGGTGGAAAGCCAAGGGCCTGGGGACTTTTTCCCCCGATATGGTGAAGGAGAATCACCAAAGCAGGTTTTTAACGAACCCAAACTCTTTCATGCTCTGCTGCTGAATGCATTGGTGGGTTTGCAACGGCCACATCCCGGTGTTACGGCCACCAGGCAGCTCTCCCCATCCTGGTCACCATTTAAGCRTTTAAAACCCACAAGCTGGATACTAAACCTGGTATGTGCAGAGCCGCAGGGGCTCGGMGTGTTTCTTGGTGGGTTGGAGTTGCTCCGGCTGCGCAATGGGATGGACGCGCTCGGCAGGTGGGGGCTGAGCAGGGCCAAGCCGGTGTCAAAGCCACATCTTTGAACTTGGGTCTCCTGTGGCTCCTCTCGGCCCTGGACCTGCTGCCGAGGCCGAGGAGTCAGGCTGTGCTGGTGCTGCAAACCTCTGTGTGCTGGTGGCTTCTCCAAAGGGACCGTCGCAGCTGCTGACGCCTTGCAGGGAGGGATGGAGATGCTGCCAGGGCATCAGCAGCTTCTCCGGCGTGACGAGTGTGAGGAGCCCTATTTCCCCCCGGGGAGCGCGGGCAGGGGAGGACACTGCAAAGGTGCCTCCAAACATCACCTTTTGCCAATGTCCAGAGAAAGCACRGGGGATCCCAAACCGCAGCACGCGTGCCAGCCGGGGAAGCTGCCGGCTGTCCCGGCCCCCTTCCTTGCAAAGGGCTGTCAGCCCCTCCTGGATGCTCTGAACAGGAGCCAGGTTCCTGGGGCGAAAACGCAGGGACACCGGCTTAATTGAGGTTTTTTTCAATGGGCTTCGGCTGCCATAAACCATGTCGCTGTCTGGGGAATGAAAGGAGCAGGGGGGAGGCAGAACAGCCCCTGATTCCCAACTCTGCTCGGAGCTGGCCCCCCCCCGCCCTGCAGTGGGGAAACCTGGCGCTAAATCCCGCTGCGGCACCGGCAAGTGGCCCTCGACTGAGACGCGGGGGAGGCCCTGGTGTGTCCAAACGCGCCGTCCACGACGTCTCTCTCCTCTGTCCCCTCTGTTTGTTCCTGCTGACGCTGGCAAAAGGGAACCTGTTTTGCAAATGCAAGAGGAGTTAAAGTGCTGCATGCCGGAGATCTGTGAAGGCCGCTTGGCTCCGCAGTGCAAATGCCCCCCAGAACGGGCACCCCCAGAACAAGACCCCCAGATTTGGGTCCAGGCTCTCGTCCTTGTGCTGTATCCCTGGTTCCCTGCTGGTTCTTCTCCTGCTGGCCAAAATCCTTCGCAGGACTCGCGTTCCTGAGGCTGTTTCGGCAGATGCCAAGGGCAGGCAGGGAGAAGGAGAGCCGTGCTGTGACCTTCGCGCTGGAGCGGYGATTTCCCCCGTGGGCCAGGAGCCTGGCAGAGCCTGAGCCTCCGTCAGGACCGGAGCCGGAGCCGTGGGCCACATCATCGTGGCAGTCAACAGGGCCTAGCCCGAGGTCCTGAGTGCCACCCCGAGGGGACAGGCACCACGAAGGAGCATTGCACGTTTTCTGCAGGGGGGGAAACTGAGGCACGGGGGTGTCTGTGCTGCCGGGGACGGTGGCAGAGCCGGGCCCTGCAGCAGAGCTGGGATCACTGGCCCCTTCCCGACTGCCCTGATTTATCTCAAGGGACCATGCATCGCTCCCGGAGGATTGGGGAGCCCTGAGACCACCCCATGCTGATGCTCCCAGGATGCAGCCAGCCCTCCCCACCTTGGTTTTCCTGTTTTTGCTGCAAGGCCGAGGATTCCCCCGCGGCMGCGGGCCTTGCGGACAAAGGGAGCTCCTTCCCTCGCAGCACGGCAGCCCTCTCGTGGCTGGCTCCGCGCAATGGCGCGGCGGCGGCAGGGAAACRGGGGACAGGACAACGGCGGAGCCACAGTCCCCAGGGGTGGCCACCTCTTCCCCTACTCCCTCTGTGCCTGGAAACCTGAGTGATGGCCGTCCCCCTCGTGGGGTTTACAGGATGGAGTGGGATGTCCCCAGCCCCAGCGGTCCTATCTGACCATGCCCAAAGGCCGTGTGGGGTCCCCTTGCCACCCCATCCGCAGGGATCCTGCATCCATGGCCATCCCAAGCGATGCCCTGAGCTCCCTTGTCCCGAGTGGGGACGGACGTGCTCACCGGGTGCAGCGTCGCGCGGGACGTGGGTTAGCAGGGGAGACGCCCGGGTCTAGGTTACGTTCTTGCCTTGGGACAYCGCAGCTCTGGCTGAGCACCGGGARGACTYGCTTGGCCTCTATGGCTTGAGGGTCTCCAGCTGCCCCCTGGGAGAGGAGACCACTGGACGGGGACACTGGGCTGAGCTGTCTTCTTCCAACGTGGGTAAGTCGGGAGCTGCTTTGGGGAGAGGAGAGAAATGTGGTCAGGTACCTGCCTACATCGCCATCACCGCTGTCTTTGCTGTCCCACCTTGGGGCTCCCAGCCCTGCTCCCAGTTGAATGTCCTTTAATTACAGCAGTGGACGGGCTCCCTTTGCACCCCGGAGGAAAGTCCTGGGCTCTCTGCAAATCCGAGCTGTGGCCGGCCTCACTGGGGCCTTCGCTTTGCCAAACCGTACCTGAGCTCTCCGGGGTGAGAGGGGCAGGCAGTTCGCAGCCTTGCTGGGCTGCTGCTGGGCTGCGTTTAGGTGGGGATAGAGCTGAGATGGCTCCATCCCTGTTTGGCCACAAGCATCAGCCTGGAGGCTTCGCTGCCCTTCTGCTCATCTCCAGAGYGGAGAAGAGCCGCGCTGGCCGACACAGGCCAGGGATGGATGGAGCCAGCGGAGGAATCCCACGTTGCTATTTGTGGAAGAGACTGAAATGTTCCCGGCTGCGAAAGCYGTGTTTCGGAGCCCGCTGGCTTAGCCGGGCCACGTCTGGGGGGAGAGGGGACATTCCCTCGCTGCTGTAATGCCATCGAGGCCCCGGCTTTGTACCAGGGTGCAGCTTGACCCCGACTCCGGTTGTCGATGCTGACCCTGAAATGCTGACACAACACATAGTTTYTCCTTAATAGGGCATGGAAAAGGCGATGCATGTCAGGGCCAGGCTTTTTGCTAATGCTGTGTCTTTCCCTTTATACGATCCAGAAATATATTGGCTCAGCCCCTCCTGGGTGAACTCAGCCTGAAAGAAAGACGATCCTGGGCAGATATTTCCCACTTTGTGAAGGCTCATAGCCTGCCCTGTATTGTGGGCCCAAGCATGCAGCAAAGGGATGGAKTTTGTTAAGATCAGGAGAACCTTTTCTTAAAAAAGTTTGGGACACCCTGGTTAATAGGCTCCTGGGCTTGGCTCCCTGCACAGAGATGTCCTCAGCTCCTGGCCACCCCGCCAAAGTCARTGTCTGACCATGTGATGTTACCCTGGAGCAAGGACTGTGAATGCAGATTTGAACATCTGGCCAGATGATCCCCCCAACTCAGCACAGTGCTGCTGTGGCCAGCGCTGGGACCGTGGGTTCCCCAAGAGCTGCCCCAGCCCTGGCCCCATTCATGGGCTGGGAGCTGAGTCTTTCCAGCAGGACATTCCCGCCTGGCCCCGTCCCCATCCCCCTGCCACAATTCCCTGCCCGCTCCTTGGTGCTCACAGGCAGCCGTCGAGCTGGGCTGGAGCAGGGAAACGAGCAGGGCTTTAAATAACCTCCCCCAAAATACATGTGTGTTTGTGTTGGACCGTTTCTGGGAGCTGGTTCACAGCCGGGCTCCAGAAAGAGCAGGATGGGAGGGGGTTGGGGGAGCAAAGGGCAGGCAGGGGTGAGGGAGGAAAGAGGAGAGCTCCTATAAGCGCCTCTGCCACCAGGGAAAATGCAATACTGATGCCAGACTGGAAGAAAAGGAAACTCTTCCTCGGAGCTGGGATTTCTCCTGCCTCAGCTCATGGCTGAGATGAGCAGGAGCAGCGCTCATGTGTGCACCCACTCTCGCTTGGGTCCGGTATGGAAATGCTTTCTTGGTCAGTCCCACAGTCCATCCTGGATGGATTAGGGATGTTTGAGGTACATCTCTGGCCTATTGACTTTAGTATCTTGTCATGAGGTGGCTGCCCCATCCCCTTTCCCTACCACCTCTAAATCTCATCTCCTCCTTGACTCAGGAGGCAGCTCTGCCATGGCTCTGTGTGCCTGAACAGCCCCCAGCTCCTCTGGAGGATGGAGCTGAGTGGGTATCTCTGAGGGGTCAGGTCAGAAACCGTGGTGTGGAGCAAACTGCAGCCTTAGATGGGAGAAACACATGGGACCAGGGGAGACAGCAACGGTGCAGCCAGTAAGGCCAGAGTCCCTGGGCTAGCAATAGCAGTTCATACAGCAACCCTCAAAGCTGGGATCAAGGTGGGGGTTACCTCCAAGGTATCTCAGACCCAGAACAACTCACTGCATTTACAGCCTTGGATAAAATACAGGAGACAATTTATGCAGCTTTAGGAAGGGCCCAGCACCTTTGCCATCTGGATGTGGCCTGGCTTGGCCTCACTGTGTCCAGGGAATTTCTAAAGCAGGTAATGCTGGCAGAGAAGAGCARCCAGGAGTTGATACAGTGCCTAAGCGGGTATCTCTCTCCATGCTACATAAGTCCAGTCTAAGCCCTGGACCCCCAGAACTCCCCAGCTCCATCCCTGGTCAACCCAGCCTGGCCTCAGTCTCAATCCCCAGGGCAGAGACCCGGAGGAAACCGACGGAGCTGTGGCTMCAAATTTTGGCCAAAAGGAAGTCCTTGTTGGGACCAGCATTGCAGGAGGCCAAGGAGAGGAGTTGTAACTGGCACTCGAGGAGCATGGAGATGAAAGGGGAGAGGGGGTCAGGGCCACTGGAGAGRTAAGTGAGATCAGGGTGTTTCTGCAGCTCAGAAAGGACCAGAGGGAGGGGAAGGAGCCAGCTGAAGGCAGGCGAGTCAGGTATGATGTTTGAACACACCAGGTGTGAGGAGAAGGTGTGTATGGTGATGAAGCCTCCCAGCAAGAGGGGACACAAGACCTTCACCAGGGACTGCAGGTCCTGGCATCGCCTAGCTGCTCCGGACAGGCTGTCTCGCCAGCGTCTCAGCTATCTCTGAAGTCCTGGACAAATAAATCCCTGGGGAAGAGGGGAGGAGGGAGATGAGAACAGAAGCCTTTTCCTACTCTGGAGAGCGTCTGACATCTAGTGGCAGGATAGTCCTTTCCCTGGCAAAGAAGAGAGCTGCTTTCTCTAAGCACTGCTGCCGCCCTCTCACCCCCTTGGCCATGCTGGGGGTGCATATTTGAAGGTGGGGGGTGTGTTACCAGCACTGTACTGGTCATACTGGTATTCCCTACACAGCTCACCTGGCTAGGTCTCAACTAGACAACAAAATGGTGCCAGGACTATCCCCAGGYCCTGAAACGCCATCATTCAGGCACTGACATTGTTAACAGGGCTCGGGGTGGGGGGRTGTTGTTGGCACAGGCCACTAGCACCCTCCTGAGCAGGGTTCAGGAGGTAGCACAGGCCAAGGACCTTCTCAGTGGTTGCCTGCATGAGGCCACCCTATTCTTGGGAGAGAGCATAAGCAGCCGGAAAAGGGCTGGGCCACGTCAGATGCCCTGRCAACCTTTCCTGGAGTGGATTCAGGGTGAGTGGCTGAGATGTCACTCTGCTTTCCATCTTCCCTTTGAGGGCTGGTGCCAGCTCCAGAGAATAGGTGTCCGCTCCACTTGCCATTCCCAGAGTGACACCGTTTGCAGCCCAGCAGGTTAYGGGAACCTGGCCTTTACTCATTGACTTTGAGCAAGAAAGCCAGAAAATGCAGGCACTCCGRGAAGTGGCTGCCAGGCAGACCAGCCCTTGCTGCCGTGGTGGTGGCAACCCCTCTTGGWGGGGACATGGGGACTGGTTACTGGTCTACCATCTAATTTCAAACCACCACCAGTCCTAACCTGCGACCTGCTGCTGGTCACCTACCTACAGAAAAGAGAGCAGTCATACTGGCTCAGAAGAAATTTAGTCCAGAATTTCTGTCCATGGCCAAAGCAAAGGGAAAAAATATGTCTAGAGAGAGACAAACCGCTATGGCCACCGCAGAAGTCTTTAAGTGAGAAATCCCACCCTGCCATTACTAATTAAAACCTGGAGTAAGTGCCCTGTCTGCAGAGGTGGTGATACTGTTATAAGAGGAAAAAAATCCATGGTAGGTCTGCCCCTAAGCAATGATTAAACTATTTATTTAATCATTTGTTTTTGCAGGCCACAACCCCCTCACTCCAGATGCTGTGAAAACAGAAAAGGTCTACTACTGTTTGAAGAGCTYATAGTTAGCTATAAAGCATGTTAATAGCTAACTATAAATAGTTGATAGGTATTGCTAAAAATTACTCAAAGTAGCAAATTACTGGGATGGAAATAGAGCATCCTAGAGGAGCAAAGTGTTGCTAGTGCTTCCCTGGAAATACCAGAAAGCTGCTTTACGGGGGGGCTGGGAATGGCTTTCTCAGTTTTGCATAGGGAAGACACAGCTGTGCCCATAGGACAACGTATCCTCACAGCCCCGACACCCATCCCACGCCAGCGGTCTATAATGAAATAAATAGTGACTTTTGCACTTTTTTTCCTAGTTTGCAGGCTCACAATATGCATTTGGCARCTGCTGAGAGCGTGCAGCCTCCTCRCTAACCAGCCTGTTTTTCCCATGTTGTTTTTTTCTTTTTTGGCGGATTCTGGGGAAGATTCATGGACTTCTTGGGACCGAAACGACAGATGTTTCCTTCAGCTGTGAATGCTGAAAACGAGCAGAGAGGTTAAAAAAGACAAAATAAGGCCCCSAWKGG
>PTFA01000001.1:14611751-14648402 GCA_003342895.1 Casuarius casuarius | reverse complement strand
GGGGGCGCTGCTAAAAGCTGATAAACTGGGTTGTTTTTATGTTGTTTATTGAAAAGGGGGGAGACGGGGGTGCAGGGCCCTAGCGTGAGGCTCTGGCTGAGGGTGAAAAAGAAGCTGTGTGCAGGCCTTGTGCTCGAGCAGAGCTTGACGGCGTCCGTTTGCTTTTAGTTCGTCGCCGATGGTATCTTCAAAGCTGAGCTGAACGAGTTTCTGACTCGTGAACTGGCTGAAGATGGGTACTCTGGAGTAGAGGTCCGGGTCACTCCAACCAGGACTGAGATTATCATACTTGCTACCAGGTAACCAAAGTGGTCCTGCTGATTCCAAGGTGCTACATAAAGTTGTGTGTGATGCTGCTTTTTCACAAAACAAAGTGGTAAATGTTATTGTGGGAAGATACGTGGGAAAGCGATCCTGAAGTTGTCTTCAGTGATAGAGCAGTGTTCGAGCTCCTGCTAGTCATCAGTCTGACCTAGGTTAGGTGCTCAGTTCTGAAGCTGTTTGGGATGCTCACAGGAGACACTTTCCCAGTCACGCTCTGCCTTTTTTCCAGAACTCAGAATGTCCTGGGCGAGAAGGGGCGCCGCATCCGGGAGCTGACGGCTGTCGTGCAGAAGAGGTTTGGCTTCCCTGAGGGAAGCGTTGAGGTAAAACTTTTCAATAAAACARTATTAAGTGGGCTGTGCAGCTAGCTTTGTGCACTGTCTGGGTGGTGTCAGTTGAAAGGCRGTTTGTCTCAAAGATAACTTGAGGCCTGTTTTACCTGCTTGCACACAAGAGCATCACATTGAAATAGAGAATGCTTTGGTCTTGGTGGTATTTTGAGTGCTGTCTGTTTGCCTTGTTTTCTCTGCTTACCCAACCGGGASGATCAGAGGAGCAGTTAAAACGTTTTTAACTTGTCTGTAAATATTTTACAAAGAATACTGCAGTATCAGTATTGAGGTGGGAAGTCAGTCTGCCCGCAACTTTTTTGGTATTTGTACGTTACCATTATCCTTATTAAATTTCCAGTGCTTYTGTCCTTATAAAGAAACTACTTTGGTGCGCAAGGATTGTACTGTARTGAATTGGACAGTAAAATGGCACAACAGTAATTCCCTGTTGTCTTCTTAGTGTTTGAAATTTGGTGCCCTCTCTGGTACTTTCCTCTAAAACAAATTAGATGAAGGGGGTGTGTGTCTGGTTTGAGGTGGTGCTTATATCTGTTCTGCTCAGCCAGTGTTGCTGGATCATAATATACTGTGAAAGATCGCTGATCACCTCCAGCAAATGTTTACATGTATTTATGGTACAAATGCACATCACTCTCCCAGATCCCCAGTTCTTTTTTGATTTTTCTATGTTGGCTAAAGCCAGCTGCTTCAGTTTAGGGCACACTGCATTTGAAGCTGTTGCCAGGTGATTTAAGCAAACTTATCYTGTGTATTGCTGTAAATCTGCAGTGCAAGAGCAGTTCTTGGGGCTGTCTGGATACTTGTGTYTCTGGGGTTACTTAATGTTTTGGGGCTGTTTGGAAGCAGCAACTCTTGAGACTGCACCAGGCATGTTTTAATGGTCTCCTGACATTTGATGGAGTGTCATTAGTGTGTCTCTGCTCTGTCAGGGGACGAAGGTTGTTAAAAGAAGTGGTGTGCCTGAGGGTAAAGCTTCATGGAAAGACAAATYGAACTGCAGATAAGGGACAGGAGGAAAGAGTAGTATGAAGCTCTTGTGATCTGTTAAATTAAAAGTATGTTGAAATACAGATTTGTTCCTGAGTTTGCTGCTTTTTCTTTGTAGCTCTATGCTGAGAAGGTGGCCACGAGAGGTCTGTGTGCTATCGCTCAGGCAGAGTCCCTGCGGTACAAGCTTCTGGGAGGTTTAGCGGTGCGTCGGTGAGTACAGCAATGTGAATGTGATGGCACGGTGAGGAATCCTGGGATTCAAATACCATTTTGAAAAAACTCCTTACCAACATGTCTTTAGTTTGAAAAGTAAAGCTAGTATTGGTAAACCTGGAGAGAGCAGTTCGTATTTTTGTTATTCTTATCATATGCAAACTTTTTTTACTAGTATACAGTTATTTTTGGTAATAATTAGTTGATACTTTATTTCAAAAGCAAACTTTGAAGTTTTAGAGTAGACAAAATTAAAAGTTGTCTGACTGGTGTGGGTAAAGCTTGTGTTTACTTCTTTGTGAATAAATGGTGGGTGGGGGGGAGTGAAACATAATGTCAGGCCTTCTGGCTGAATTCAGGTAACGGTGGCCTTGCTTCTCAGATCCCTTCGGTGATGATAAGATGACGAGTCAGAAGGGGGTGGCTCCTGTTGAGTGGTACCTGCAGTGTCATGTTCTGTGATGCTGTGTATGGTTCTTTAGCAGGAGCGTCCTGTCAGCATTGAATGATKTAGAGGCATTTGTCTGAGAAGGGATGGTGTGCGAGACTCTTGATGTGGATGGGTTGGTCACCTTCAGCTGTGGAGCTGCTCTTGTCTCGCTGAGAACGTGTGCTTGTCACTGTGCCCACAGCCTTACAAGGATCATAAGACACAGACATTGTGTTAGGCCAGGTTTGATGCTGCTAAACTGGTGTGAGGACTTTGCTGCTTTGCATAACATTGACATAGCTTTGCTTGAAATTTGGTGTAAAATGCCACTGCAGAGCCATGTGGATTTGGCAGAGATCTGCTGAGTCCGTGGGACTAACCCAGTGGCTGTTGCTGCTCTCTCCTGGCAGAGCCTGCTATGGTGTCCTCCGCTTCATCATGGAGAGCGGTGCCAAGGGTTGCGAGGTGGTTGTCTCCGGCAAACTCAGAGGTCAGCGTGCCAAGTCCATGAAGTTCGTGGATGGCTTGATGATCCACAGTGGAGACCCGGTGAATTACTACGTCGACACAGCTGTGCGTCACGTCCTTCTCCGGCAAGGTGAGTGGCTGGGATGCAGATGCCTTTGCAGTTGATTTCCTATATCAGTACTTCAGAGCCAGAAAATCCGAACTGCTGGCAACTTGTACCTGCAGTTTGGAGGTTTTCCTTATTCAGCCATGAGGTGGTAACTCACATGACTTTGATGCACTGCTGGTCTTGTAGAGTGTTTCAGTTGTTGTGACTCTGAAAATCTGTTGCTTTCTTGAGCTCTTGAGGCTAAACTAGCAGAGTTTGTTCATTACATCTAAAGTAGACCTTTATTTGCACTTGTGCTATGTGAATGGGAAATAGAGAAGGGACCTTGAGCAGGCAACAGGACTTTGTTTAATGATCCCAAGTCATCTGCTTTTCTAGTGGTGGGGATGGAGTGTTTCTAATTGAAAACTTGGCTTTAGATTTTCCAAGTGCTCTGATTTATGTCCCATGGCTTCTGAGGCTCATAGCAACACAACTTACAAATGAGGAAGGAAATTGTATTGATTGGGTTKAAGAGCTGTTGGCAGTTTGGATTTTGGTTTTCTTGGTTCCCAGGGCTGGGCAGACAGAATATGGGTGCTACAAGACCCATAGAAGAGCAAGTGTCAGTGACACTTCTCCCCCATAACTCTACTCTATCAAATCTTCCCAGCTAAACCAGCTGAGCCTGCTTACGCTTGTCCTTCCCTCTGCTAAGACACAAGAGAAGTGACTCTGCATCTTAATTGGCATTGGGTTACTTAATTGCAGAACCTTTGTAGGTGTGCTAGCATATACAAAATTATTCTCCACCATCCCTTCAGTGATGATACGATGACGAGTCAGAAGGGACGTCCTTGCGTGAGCGTAGCCTGGTCGGTGCCATGTTCTGTGGTGCTGCGCTAAGGCTGCCTTGGGCAGGACGTCCTGCTCATTGGATGATTTAGAGGCATTTGTCTGAGAAGGGATACAGAGAAACAGTGTGACTTTCTAGGAAGGTGAACTTGTTTATCCCGGAAGGGATAGGGTTTAAAACTAGTTTTTGCAGGACTTGTAGATACAGTGCGTTTTCATCACAGTCCTCTCAGGCTGCAGTTAGCTGATGCAGTGTGTTGGATAAAGGTAACCAGATTCACAGTAACCAGATTTTTAAGCTGTAGCACATTTTGTGTTAATCAGTGTGCATCTATTTAGTGTTTTCAGATGTTTTTGATGCAGATAACTTATTTTGTAACCTTAGGGCTTGTCACTGCTGAGTGTACACTTGCTGTTTTGTGTTGTATGAGCATGTCTGCATTGTCCTGTCACTCTTTGCAGGTGTACTGGGTATCAAAGTAAAGATTATGTTGCCTTGGGACCCAAGTGGAAAGATTGGCCCCAAAAAGCCTCTGCCAGACCACGTCAGCATTGTGGAACCCAAAGAAGAGATTCTGCCCACCACCCCCATTTCAGAGCAGAAAGGTGGCAAACCAGAACAGCCCGCCATGCCTCAGCCAGTTCCCACTGCTTGAGGGGTAAGTGCCTGCAAGCGATGGGAGTTAGTGTGGTGAGGATCCAGGCAGGAAAGGTCACGCCACCACAAAAGCTGTCAGGGTGCTGGGAAGAAAAGCTGGATTCAGCTGTTCTCTCCCTCCTGAGATGCTGCACTGTGCCAGATGCAGTGGTCAGCTTGGTGGGGTTTAGGGTATTGCAGACAGCTGGCTGGATTGCAGGGCATGGTTAAATGGCACACTGCAAACCAGCTAAGCGGGCCCTTCAGTGAAGATGTGATGACGAGTCTGAAAAGGAATATCCTTGTCCAAGCGCCCTGCTTCATGTTGTGTTCTACAGCATGGATTTGGGGTCTTGGGTAAGAATTTGAGTGACTTAGAGGCATTTGTCTGAGAAGGGCTCAGTACACTGGATGTCGTTCACATCACACCACGTAGCCCAGCTACCAGCGTGCAGTTGACAGCATAGGGTCAAAGTGTATATATTCCTCATGCAGTGAATGTATTGGGACCCAATTTAGGATTGACTCTCAAAGTAATGTGTTGAGCACAATGTACAGGCTTGTTTCATAACTAAATAAACAAGGTTTGAAATCTGGTCTCTCTGAATGAGCTACTTCTAAGACACAAATGGATAGCTTGAAATTCTTTTCATCTGCTCTGAGTTGTCCCTGGTGAAAACGTGTGACTTGGTGCTTTTAAGAAGTTTTGTTCACTGTCTCCCATTAGAGCAGCAGGAGATAGGGGTCCTAAGGCCTTGTCTTGAGGCAGTTGATATGCACATCTCTCCCAGAAGACTTTCTTAGCCACTAGTGTAGCCATCTGGGGTTGTCCTCTGACTGAAGCCAGCATTGTGTGCAACAGGGAGAGTTCAGGAAGTTTGCAGGGCTGCAGTGAAACAAGGGGATCTGACTAGCAAAGCATGCTCCTGTGGGGAAAAATAATGTGATTATTGGCTAAAATGCAAGAAATGGGAGATACTGTTTAACTGAATGCTGGAGCCTGTTTTTCCAGTGTTTTGGTTAGGAGAGTGGTCATGGGGAAATGGTTTGCCACCATCTCACTTGGTATTTTGTTTTTTGTTGTAGGGTTTGTACAATCTGCAACCGGAAGCTTGACTGTCCTGAAAACATCTCTTAATAAAATCACAAAAGACAGTGTTTGTGGAGGTGCTTTTTTTGCAAGATGTATTCCAGGAAAGCCTTGCTCCCACCTTTGGTATGGAAGGAATTCCTCTGCATTTCTCCCAGCTTGTTTTACCCTTTCGGAGTGAACTTACCAGATCCTGATCTAAACAGAATGGGGACAAAATTCTGATTTCTAGATAGAGCTAGAGCAACAGTCTGATATTTAGGGGGTCATGAATAACACTCCAAAAACTGGAGTCCTCATAACTGTTAGTTACATAGCAGTCCTTTTCTTCTCTGAGTTATTCCAGAAGGGGGAGCTTTTTTAGCAGTGTCTGAAGCAGTTGTAGCTGTTGATATCTTTCTGGCTTAAACCAAAGTGTTGCTATATTMTACTAAATGCTTCTTTCACCTCTGTACCTCCATTTTCTTCATCGCTGAAAGAGATTCAATATGTAGCTTTCAGGGCTACAGAGTGTATGGAAGCATTGCAGCTCCTGTTAGGGAGATGTAACCTTAGTTGGTGGAGATACAGGGTGAGACAAGCTTCTAGACATTTACTGGCACATTATTGGAAAAGAACATGTAAGCTTTGGATTTCACACCTATCCTAAGCATTGAGGTGCAAACGTATTTAAGCGCTGGAGAAAACCTTCTCTTCCTTGGAGACTTGAATAGACAGTGCACTAATTTGTCACTGTATTAATAACTGTGATTTCAGTGAGCTGTAGGATAACATGATTAGATCTTGTAGAGGTTGATAATTAGATGACAAGGCTACTTGTGCTATAAAAATGCATAGCTGGTATGCAGGGATATGTTTTCACTCCTGTTGCATTCCTGGAATTCCTGAATTGCTGTTGGTGCTCTTCTTGCATCTGCTTTTACAAGCTTTCATTTTCTGGAGTCTTCTCTGAAGGAACTAGGAAGGCAACGTGTGAGCTGGAGTTTCCAACTGACTGCGTCAGAAACTGGTCTGTTGGGCAGCCTGTGCAAGCCTCGGCCTTCCTGTTCCCAGCTTCTCTGGCAGGCCTCCTGGAAACTTGGCCTGGTCGGATGCTGGGCTGGGAAGCTGGTTAGGTCTCTGTCAGAAACATGTTGCCTTCTCAGGGTTTCAGAGATCTGATTGCTGGTTTCTGTGCACATCTTTCAGTGGAAAGCCTCAAAATTCCCAGCTCTTATATGTTTAAGTGTTAGAGTTACTGAACTCAGTATGAGGGAGCTCTGTCACTTCATAGGAGCAGGAAGTGTGTGAAAGATGGAAGGCCTGAAGCAAAAGAAGAGGATGAAATTCAGTGACGTGTAGTGCAACGCTTTGTACTCGCTATAAGTTCTTACAAGTCTGTATGTGCTAGGAGATGATCAGCTGTAAATTTCTAAGTGTAATTTTTCTTCTAAGTGTCTGGTTGARTCTATGTTATTTGACAAAAGTGCATTCGCACAGCAAAGCAGCTTGAAGAATCTGATTTGTGCACTCTGGTTCACTGCGGTGTCCTTGCTGCTGATGTGACTGTGGGTCCATGTTGTACATGACAATCCTCCAGTGAGGGCTGGTTTTCCTGAAGATGGTTCACTTTCTTTCTGGTTTAAGGCCCTCCGAGCAGGTGCATCTGCCTATGAAATCTCACGGTACAGATCACTGGTAGGATCAAGAGATGTTAAGTTACTTGCAAGATCAAGAGCTGTATAAGTAATTGTCTATAAGAGTGTTGCTGTATCTCTCTTCTTGCTACATCCAGCATGTTGGGAGAAGTTAAGGATGACTGCAAGGATTATCCCATAATGATCAAGGTTTGTATGTGTGAACTATCTTGCTGAATGTTCCCTGCCTCTGTTAAGGAAAATGTGGGAGTCCTGTCTGGAGCGCTACTCTAYTGGAACAGCGCTCAGGGAAGGGTTTGAAGGGGAGTGCGTTCAAAGGAGGCTTCCTCAGATGACCACAGGAGGGAGAGTAAACCAGGCTCTTTCTGTTTTGTTGCCTTGCCCTGGCAAGATGGAGCATGGAAAGGGGTATGATAGCTGACTTGTTCAAGGAGGTAAGACCAGGGAGGGACAAYTTAGGCACAGCAAAAGTGCTGGCGTAAATGAGCGGGTGTAATAGGAAGAGGTATTGAGGTGGGGAGAGATCCCACTTGGAATACCTTCACAGCATGTATTGATTGGGRTGTAACACCACCATGTGCTGTTTGAACCAACTGCTAAAACAGAGCYAGGGGACTAGTTTAGTTCCTCATGTCTTGCAGATGCTGTCCTCACTAGGATAAAAACTACGAGTGTTTAAAACAAAATTTCTTATGGGGAGGGCTCAGGAGCTAAYGGGAGGTCTGAACTGGCTTTTAACSCATTTGCAATAATGCGATTCCAGGTCGATGGTGTTCCTTGGCTGCCAGGGTTGTTCTGGAGATGGCTGCTTGTTTTTCCGCAATGAAAGGTGGTGATTCAGCAAGTGCCCTCTATTTTTTTCAGTTTGTGAGGAGCTCCACATGGATGTGTGCACCAGCCTGTCCAAGACAAGCGCTAGTCCAGTGCACAGGGGAAAGGGGAGACATCTSTAGCATTAGTTTTGCTTGTGACTGTGTACCAGAAGGTAGCATGWTTGAATGGACAGCAGGTTAATTCCAGCAATAGGACACAAGTCAGCAGGGTCTCATCTTGCTGGATTCTCCAAGATCTGACTGCATGCCCACAGCCATGGAGCAGGTTCTTGCAGTCCTGTTMTGTCATCTATCTTCCTCCACTGGATCCCAGCCAGAGAAGCTCTGGGTTGTAGGGTCAGGAAGGCTAGTCCCTGTGACTAACAGCTCAGTTTTATTCCTGCTCTGCCGTACTTTCTTTTTAACTGGGCCGTTTGCTCACAGTTAAATGTCAGAGCAAGGGAGGGCAGTGAGTTCTGTTATCTGTGGAGCATTAAAGATGTTGGATACTTAAAAGTTTCAAGAGAAAAATGTAAAAATAGAGTATTTGAAAAGCAGAGCTGCTAATAGTGTTTCTTTCCCATGACATAGATGTCATGGAAATTAATGTGGTGTTGTGTATTAAGTGTAGCTTTGATCTATAAATAGCAGATTAAGGAAGATATGTTGGATTTAAGGATAGTAGGGAATTTACCTAAGCTCTTTTTAAGAGAATACTTGTTCTACTCAAACCCTACAGGTGACTGCGACTGCCAGAGGTTCATTGAAAAAGTTTTATTGCAAAATAACACARCTGTCATTGTGTGGTACAAGAACAGACAATAAAAGCTATCAGACACCTGCATCCACATGATGCAAATTATTCACAATATCCCACACTGTGTTCTTGCCCTGCCCTCCCCTTCTCCCCCGTTCTCCATCATGTGCTACAGCATGTGGGTTTCAGTGCGCTGATTCACCGGGTAGTGTCTAGCATACACACCGAGTTTTAGGCTTCCTGTGCATTTGGGTACTACRTCCCTGTGGATTCCTCCCCCTTTCCCCCCAACACACTGGGGAAAACACCTTGGAGAATGGACTGGGAAGAGACTAAGGACAGCACTTTCCTTCCCGCTGGCCTGTTATGTGAATTAGGGCACGTACGCCTTTCTGCAGTTGTGTAACCTTGCATACCTGCAGAAGACACGGTCAGGTCAAACTTGGTGGGCACRAGTTGCTGTAGTTTTGGCTCTATGAAATTAGGCCTAGTAAGAGACTTCTTAACTGTTAATAAATAAGTGGAAATAGTCCCATATATTGTCTGAAGCAATGCAGTATTGGGCTTGTATAGCAACCTGACAGCAAATGCATTGACAGGGAACCGAAAACAGAAAAACAGCGCAGTCACTGTCCTTGCTGGTTCCAAACAACTGGCATTTAGATTATGGTATATGGATTTTCCTCTCATTTTAATAATCTTGTCATTACTTGCTTTGCAATGTCTCTGAGTGCATGGCAAGGTTTGTTTTTCAGTGTGCCCTTATYGAGGTCAGCCAATGGGGAGCTAAAGTATCAGAAAAAAGAGAGGAGCTGCAAAAAAGGGTCATTAGGAAGTCAGGCAATGGCAGCTCTAAAGCTTTGTATTTAAGCAAAGTGGAAGTGAGAGCTGGTCCACTTTCCTCYGACATGCCAGCAGGAATCTCTTGGGCTTCTACAGGAGCTGATGGGTACCAGCCCTGGTAGTAATTGGGAGAACCTTCACAGTGTAAACTCTTTCCCAGCCATATGTGCTGATGCAAAAGCACCAGGAGAAGTGAAGTTCCTCTGTTTGCTTGGCAGAAGATGCTTAACTACGGATGTTAGCCCAAGAGCCCCCTCATGGTCCCTAGAGAGGTGGAGCACAGACACTCATGGTAGTTTTTCCCAGTCTTGCAAGAGTGTTGGAGGGACCTCAGATGCATCTTTCACTCCCTAGGAGYCTATTTGCTCTTTGGCCTCTGCTGACACCCTAACCCCCCCAAGCCACTTCTCTGTGGAGTGTTTGCTGCTGAGCAAAGCTGCACGTGTCTTTGCAGCGTCCCTCTAGCTGAGGAGCTGATGGCTTTTGCTTGGGCTGAAGCATCTAACAGTCATCCAGAGCAGAGTTAGGCAGGACAGAAGGGCATGACTCCATGCAATCTYAGTTCTTAGGTGAAAGAAGAGGGAAGCATGCTCCTGCCTTCACTACCAGCAAGGAACAACTTCAGCAAAGCAACCAAAGCAGCTCCAGTGCAGTGCCCTGTGGCACCAAAAGGGAGAAAAGTGGCAGAGCTAAGTGTGCAGAAGCATTTGAGATGGAAGGGTGGAGGGCTTGCGCCTTTGCAGGGCTGATGGCAGCTGCAAGGTACTTAGCAGGAGGSTTAATTTTAGTGCAGGGAGGAACCAAGCATCGGCCTGAACATCTCAGCTGAAGATACCAATAGCTTAGACAGTGCGTGCCAGCTCCCTTCCACTCATGGTGACCCTCTTGTGCCAGACTCCCCTGTTCCTCTCTGGAGGTGGGTTTGTGCAATAGAGTATTTTGGGGTGAGGTAAAGTGTATGCTGGTTTCTCATCAAAATGCACCCTGGTCTGAATAGCACCCATAGTTCAAGAAGGATACAAAATAGTGTTTCCCCTTTTTCAAATCCCTCACTAAAAACACAAACCAAACCAATCTCTGGAAAAAAACCAACTACAACTCGTCACGCATCTTGTCGCCTTTGGGCCTCACGAGCCTGCCGATGAAGAGAATGGAGTTGGTTTTAGTGTCCTTGATCATGAAGATGAAGGGGTGGTCAGCATAGAAGAGCTTGGGATTCCTCATCTCCTCTCGGCCATAGATGTCGGCATCGTAGGGGTTCCCTTCCGTGTCCCATTCCAGAGCAGCGGCATGGAAGACGTTGGACAGGTAAAGGTCTTTCTTGCCAGAGATCTTCGACAGGTCAGCCTTGGTTTTGTCAATGGCTTCTGTCAGGCCCAGGTCAGCCAAGTGTTTCTAGAAGGAGAAAGAGGTCAGCAACCATCCCAGAGATGACACTGCAATCCTTTCCATCCATGGTTGGGATGGCCCCTGGGGAAGAGGCTGCCTGGCACAGAGAGCACCTTGCTAGCTTCTCTCCCACCCCCAAGAACTAACTGCAAGGCCTAACTGCTCTCTTAAAGGACTGTCTTTACCTGAAGATCGTGGCTGACTTCCAGAACGACTTTAGGCAATGAGATGGCTACTGATCTCTTCTTCATTTTGCTAGACCAGGTCTTCAGCTGCTCCTTGTTCAACAGTTTCTCAACCCTCTCCAGTGGCTCCACGTGGTTTGGCATGATAAAGATCATGCTGGAGAGTTTGTGAGCAAGTGGCATCTCTACCACCTGGAGCTTCTCTGTCTCATCATCATAGTAGTTGTAGAGACCTTGAGAAGTCAGAAACAGAGGCAGGAAATGGTGAGATGCAGGGCACAGGTAAAGCTACCCACAATCCTGTTGTGAATTCACCCTGGGCCTTCCCTGACTAGCAATGGAATGACACCTCAATATCATGTTGAGAACTGGCCTAGCACCAGCAGAGTTGGCAACACCTCAAAACTGCTGCTCTCACTTTTGTGATGAGCTAGGATCTCTTCCTAGCAGCCAAGCACCAAATAGTAAACATGGATTCTCCCTGCACATAGAGAGCTCAAATCAACAGAATAAGCACACCCTGCTTTGTTTTCCCTCACTCATTGCAGACAGACCAAAACATGGAAGCAATTACTGGAAAACTGGGTAACAGAGTAAAAACGARTGTAATCCCAATTGGTCTTGGCATGGGGCAGCAGGTTTGCAACTTACCTGTGCGATGCATCATGGGAACTCCCACAGTGTAGGAACGGGTCACCATGAAGCCACGGTTGTCCACCATCTTATGATGGAACTTCTCATCCCAGTGAGCTACAGGAGAGAGAGATTCAGCTCATAAGAATGGGAATGGATGGTAGTTTCATGCAGTTTTTAACTGCCTGCTCTGAACAGAGCTGGCCTTAGTGGACCCAGGATTTGTTTACATTCCCATGTGGGATGCTATGTATGGACTCAAGCTGGGAGTTGGGTCACTCGTATCAATAATCAATAATAGAAGATAGTTGAATTGTAATCAATAATCGAAGRTGGAACTTACGTTTGAAGAACATGGCGTTGACAATGAGGGCTCCATCGGTTTTCTCCACATCTTTGGTGACCTCTGGGAGCTTCCCATCTGTGGTCTGGGCTGCCCACTCATTGATGGATTTCAGGGCACTCCTCTTGTCCCGGAAGTTGATCTTGGAGTGCTCGTAGTTGTAGTGCTTCTTGCTGTTCTTCACAAAGTCATCAGCGAAGTTGATGGAGGCCGGGCCATATAAGCGGTTCCCAATCTTCCAGGTGACATTGCGGGCTGTGTTGTTGCTGACCTCATTCARGAGCTCCGACAACCCGCTGTGCACGTAGTCGTCGTTCAGTTTGTCCGCGCTGAGCACTGCCTTGGCTTGGGAGGCCGTTGTCGCCTTGCCCCCGAGGGACACGAGGCCGAGGGAAGAGGCCACGACCACGGGGGACAGCAGGATGTTCTCCATGCTCTTGTCTTTTGCCATGGCATGGTAGAGGTTGAAGGCCAGCGTTGTGCTGCGGTCGGCCAACGTTGTCGCCTTGTCRCTCAGCTTCCTGTCCTCCGAGGGCACGGCTGCAGCGAGGCTGCAGAGAGYGAGCGCCAGAATAATGCACATGGTTTCGGCAGCACCCAACGCCTCTGGGGACCTGCTGGGCAAGAAATGTCCACAGTTAGCGTGACCCAAACCCTTCCTGGAGCATTCACACATCCCAAGGGCTCTTCCAGTGAAACCCACTCCTAGGCTCCAGTGAGAGAAAGCCAGAGCAGCTGCATCAACGCTTCACTTGAGGTCCCAGCATCCCAACTCTGCGATGGGTTTGAGCAAGAATTAATGTGCCAGAAGTCCAGGCTGCACTCTGACAGGCCGGGCCTGTGCATTTGGAATGAAAGTTTCCCTTTTAAACGAGTTTTAATGTATTGCTTTGCCTTCATTTACATTAAAGGCCTTGGGGAGGGCCCAGGGAATAGGAGCAAGAGATCTTTCCATCTCCAGAGTAGCAGGTCAAACCTCTGCCCTGGTCAGGAAAAGCTAAAAGCAGGATGTTTCTGCTGTCCAAGGGCCACGTAACCCCGTGCTGCTTGTCGATACTGGGGCTGCCGTGGTCAGGGTACAGCAGGGATCTTTCTTCTCTGAAGGCTCCAGCTCAGTATCCGAGTGCTCAGCTTTCTAGGCACTAGATGGAGCACAYGAGCTCCCACCAAGCTTGGTCAGAGGGGTCCCTTGGGAAGACCTGACTCTGCTCAGCTCTGTCAGGAWGGTACCTGGGCAAAGGGAGATAGTGGACCCCTCCTCTCCCCCAGGAAAGCCCCTTCACAACACATACAAGCACCAGGTAGATGCATCTCATCACAACCTAAGTGTGCCTGTCCCCAGTAAGGGCTCTCAAATGCTGTAGGGATTTTAGATGTATCTTCAGACTAGTTCTGAAGCCATGCCCGAAAACTCTTCAGGGAGCCTGCGGGTCTCAAGGGTGAGCATCTACTCCAAGTGAGCTGTTCGGACTCCTTCTGTACTGAGTGGGCAGCAAAAAATACACCCAAAAGGCAGCTTATCCCTCCTGCCTCCAAGGCTATAACCTGTCCCTGAACCCTCCCTCCTGACGGCAGATTGCTGGGATTTAAATTCCACCTCCGTGCCCAAAACGAGCTTTTTTTTTGTGGCAGGCAGCATCACACCCAAGGCTACCATGGAGTTACGTTCCTCGGCCGYGTCCTCCCACCCTGCTCGGGGCCGAGGCCGTTGGTTGCGTGCAGCGACGAGACCGGCTGCAACGGCGGCTTCGGGGTTAAAGCAAAGAGAGCAGGAAGCGAAGGGCCGCCTGGGATTACCCAGGGAAGGAAACACGCATGCACGTAGCCCGGAGCAAAGCTGGGAGTGCGCAGCTGCACCAGGGACCCACTGCCCGAGCTGGAATTATGTAGCCTCAGAAAGGGAGGTAGTTTGTGTCCTGCRATCCTTCGGGGACCACATCTGCTGAAGGGGAGGCTACCCAGGAGAAAGASCTGTGCAAGGGGCTCAAAATTGTCCTAGACGCACTTTAAGGTGCGGATGGCATTGGGTGCGGCAAGCATTTAAAAATCTGAGTTTTTTTCTGTTTTTTTCTCCTCCTTTTATTTCTAAAGATACCTTGAAACTGTTTCATAGTGAGGTCAACGTTTGCCTTTTTCATTCTGAAAGAAAACAGATACATGGAGTAGTTCTCTTGCGAGCAACGCGCGGCCCACACCGCTTACATCCTCCGTTTAAAAAAAGGTTCATTACTTCACAGACTGGCAAGAAATTTGGCCCGGCACCTCGGGCTGCCGTGGGTGACGCAGYCCGCGGCGGCGGCGCAGAGAAATCTTGCCCATCCTTGGCCGCAGGGTGAGATGATTGCTGGGTTTGCAACCCAGGGTGGAAGCGGGGCTGGGCGCCGCTGCGGGAATGGCGCAGCCGATGACATCCTCCGCTGCGTGGGCCAGGCCCGGCCCTGCGCGGGGACGCCCCGTGCCAGCGTGGCAGCCCGCAGAGCTGCTGGGGGGCGCGGGGGACCCTCGATCCCCGCGGCATCAGCGCCGCCGTCGCCGGACGGACCCCTTGGAGAGCTGTGTTTCGTGCAAGCCAAGCGGCGTGCAAGCCAAGGCCCTTTCCATGCCAGCAGTGGGGCACCGCAGTGTGTTACGGCAGGCAGAGGAGCAGGATTAGGCAGGCTGCCTAATCTGGGCTCTAGGCAGGACCTAGAGGATCTAGGCAGAGTTTTCCCTCCTGCTCGGGGGGGGCTCCCAGGCTGGGCAGGAGCTGGCGGCTCGCAACCCCTTGCACCAAGTCCGTATTTCCCTTCTCCCTCTCTTTCTTCACCCTTTGCAAAACAAAAATCCTCGAGGGTGCAAACACGGCGCAGCTTGAGCTGCGAGCATCTCCAGCAAGCTTGGGGGGGGGGATATCTTAGGGTCTTTTTTTCAGGCAGAGCATGGAAAAAGGGAGCTGGCTTTTGGGCAGCCTCATCCCCCCCGTGCAGCCCCCGGCTGCCCTGCGGGGCAGCACAAAAGGACCCCGAAATACCCCCTTACCTGGAGCGGGGCGCTGCCTTGCTCGGCTTCCCTGTGCACCTCGCGGTCCCGCGGAGGGGGTATATAAGGGGCCGCGGAGAAACTTCTGGAAAAGTTGGGAAAAAACCTCTCAAAACYGCCTGGGGAGGGAGAGGAAGGGGAGGATCCGACCAGTCTCTCCGGGCCGCCCACCAATGGCAGGGAGCGCCCGGCCCCCGTTGCTGCAAGCGGGGGGGTCCGGCTGGGCCGGGGGGTGCGTGGTCCCTCCTTCTCCAGGCTCGGCTGGAGGTTGCCCTGTGCCTGCCCTGAGCCGGGCCTTGCGGCGGGGATGGGGGAGCAGGATGGGTTTGGGGCTCCCCCAAGGCAAACCGGAGCCTTTGCCCTTTCACGGCGCTCCGGCCGGTCTGTTTTTGCAGCTCCTCTGGGTGATTTCTGCTTCTCCGGGGTGGGATTCCCCCCCTGAAGTGCTGCTCTTTGCCCCACGCCTGGCCGCACGCGGAGCAGGCACAGCCAAGGGGTGACACCCGCAGTCTGGGCCACATCTGGCCATCCAAAATGCCCCCTCCTCGCTGACACCTGTGGGGACCTACATTTGGCTCTGCAGCAACCTGAGGGCCAACTTACGGGCAGCTGGAGAGCTTCCGTATCTCGCTGTATCCCACACTGATACATCCATCCATCCCTCTCCCCGTGGGCACTAAAACCCCCTTAGTGGCTGCAATGTCCTAGGCACCACCCAGAGATTTAAGCACCAAACTCGGTGATGGTGACCACCTTAGCAGGGACATGCTGCATCGTGCTGTTTAGCTGAGGTCTGTCTGCATCTTCCTTTGCTTCCCATCTCCACGTAATTTCCTTCCATCCCCCCCCCCCCCGAATATTGTTTTTGGCTCCACAAATTTGTTGTTTCCCTCAAAAGACAGGGGTCTCAGCATGTACCTCTTGTTGCTATAGTAAAAAAGAGCATCCAGTTTTGACTATTCTGCCCTCAAACCTGGGTCATCATCTTGCGAGCGCCCTGTACTAGGATCATCTCATCTTCCCACCGTCCAGCCCCCCACAGCGCCAATTCTAGCATCGAAAAGTGACATCTTGCTGCTCTCAGAACCGTTCAGACGATGCCGTGCGAGGAGATCCTCAGCCCCTCAGAGGGAGGTCTTTGAGCCCCCCCGTACAAAATTTTCCATCCGCTGCTAGAAACCAGCTCCCTGGAGCTGCAATAGCGAAACCAACCGTGCATCTCGGCGATCGCTTCGCTCACAGCGTGGTTTCCAGCAACGTGACCTTGATAACAGCCGTAGCAGATAACGGCAGGTTTGTCCTGGCCAGCCGGGCGTTTGTCCTGGCTGTGAGGAAGAGCATCTCCTTCATCCCTTCCCGATACCCTGTATTATGGCTGAATTGATCCATGCGGCATAATTTGCACAAAAGCTGTTACAGGGACCAAGTGCCAAGGGGTCTCAATCGATGGGTGACCTTGTGGGTGCCAAACGTGAAGGCGTTTCAGCAGCCTGAAGGCTCCTGGCTTTGGGTGACCTTTTTTTTCTTCTTTCTTTTCCAGGGTGACTGTGCGGAGAAGGAAGGGCCCGAACAAAACATTTCTGGCTGTCCTCTTCCCTGGGCATTTTGCATCCAAGCAGGTACTTTACACTGCAGTCTTTAATGATGTTAACGTGCCTAAATGGTCCTAATGGCATCATGATGGTGATGCTCAGAGCTCAGCCTCCCTCTTGGAGGGATTCACTAGGAGGGGGAGAGTTGAGGTGCCTTGAGCATCACGTTGTTGTGTACTCTAGGGTATATCGGGAGCAATTTTCTTGCCTTCAGTGGGGCTTTGCATCTACATAAATGACCAGAATTTGCCCCCAAGTGGTTTTTTAATAGCAGTATTTGCTAGTCTTTCTTTATTACTAATTTGCCGTGGAGGAAAAAAATGAATTTGCTGATTGAAGACAATTAATACACTCGAGCTTGGTGATGTCCTTGCTCCTGGTCTTGGTGCAGGGCAGGCGCAATGCTGCTCACCTGCTCTCACTGAGAAAGGAGAAAAGCTCCTTTAAACTCCCAGTGGCAGCTGCTGAGCTCTGCCAAGCTTCGAATTGCTCCACCTTCAAACCCTTCTGGGTAATTACTTCCCATGCACAATTTTTGTTCTTCCTAGTGAAGTTAAAAATGAATCCTAAAACTTTTAATCTTGACCTCTCGCAATGCCTCCCGGCACCAAACTCCTTCCACAAAAATGCAGGGCGCCGTACTTCAGATATCCTAAATGGATTTGCCTCGATAACGGGAAGTGGGGGTTGAATAAAAATAGTTCTTTGTGTTTGAGGGCAGGCAGCCCAGCACACAGATGTTGCAGGTTTTCCCTGATTTTTGAGTGTTTACCCCCCCTATTCCTGCAGTCACCAAGGGCCCCCCACTACGGATTTATCCCTCCAAATACCACAGTCATTTGTGCATTTCTCTGAGCTAAGAAAAACATGATAAATCTGCAGTGCCTTATGATTTCAAGGTGCAGAAAAGGAGTAAATTGTACCACAGTGGCTGCAAACAGCTTGATCTCAATCATGACCATATTTTAGGGGGGTAAAAGTGCTGGGAATCGGGCTGATCTGCATCAGGGGGAAGATCTCTATTGCCATCGAGGCATTTCCGAGCGGGATTTGGCTTTGCCGGCTCTGCGGCAGGCACTCCCTTCCCCCACAGTGCCACGTAGGAGATCCTGCAGCCGGCAGTGGGATGGGGAGAGGATCGGGAAGGGGGAGCGATACTGGGAGTTGCCTTCTTCCGTCTCCTCTGCTGCTTTAATGAGAGGGCCCAGCTGCCAAGAGACACAGCCGTGCTCCAGCACGGCTCCTCCGCCCCGGCTGCCCATCTTTTAAACGTGCTTGTGCACAGGCCAAAACTCGCATTTCTTTTGCCGCGAGCTATTTCGAGTGCGGTTATGTTTCCCGGGGACAGAGAGTCTTTGCTTTAGAAAGGAGCAAATCTACTGAGCTAAGACATACTTCGATAAAAAAGCCCAGGCAGCGTTTGATAGGGATCTGATCTCGCATGCTCCGACAAACCGGACGGAGATTTACTGCTGGGCTCGGGGGAGCTGCTGGGGAGGGGGAAAGTCCGCCGGGTCTTGGGATCCTGCACCCAACCCTGCAGTAAGCAACATGTGCGCAGCCGTAAAACATCTGGGCTAACGCCGTCCTGGCTGGTTGGCTTGGCCTTTCACAAAGCAGCCTTACTAACTCACTTCATTACCTATTAAAGAAGCACTTTATTTCCTACAAATATAGATGAAACCAAACACTGGAGTCTAACAGGCTCTTTGGATAGGACTTTTTAGTATAAACTCCAGCAGCTTTGCATATTTACCCTTTCCTGTAGGCTGCAGTGACCTGGGAGACTGACTGAGGTCACTGATCACCCACATGAGTCATCAAGTCAGATGTCTTTTAAACTGACCCGAGACACCGCTGGTGCCGGATTTCTGCTTTCCAGGATCAGGCAGGGTCTGTAGCAACGCCAGCAACGAAGGTGATTTCTAGAGAGGAGACACAGAGTCCCTTCTTGCAGCTCCCACCTTTAATGGGATGGTGGGTTGAAGGTATTCACCAGGTCCCACAGTCCAAGAACATGGAGCTAGGTAGAAACTAATGGGAGATCATGCAAAAAGACATCACAGGCAGTCATTTTTCACACAACTGTATCCACAGGAGCCAGATGGGCTCAGCTGGTTCAAAAATGCATTAGACAGATTCATGGATGATGCTTCCATAAGCAGACACTAACGGGAATACGCGGGGATGTGCTCAGGTCTCCTGAAGTCTCGCACTGAGCAGTGATTTTGAACATCCAGCTTTTGGGGGGGTTTCTGAGTCCAGACCAAATTTTATGGATCATTATTCCAGAGCTGAATGGGGAGACTAGGACCTCATCTCTCCGTACGGAGAGGAGCTTTCCCTTGTCAACTGTGGGCAGCTCTGGGGAGCAATGCAACCCCTTGGTGTGGGAAGGACAGGATTAACTGGGCCAGCAATGGAAACCGGCTCTTACTGGATGCATCTGGGGAATTTCGACGGTCAGTCAAGTATGTGGAATACATAGAATATTCCCATTTTTAAAGGTTAAGTTAATGGCACTGAGCCATGAGGCATGAATGAATTCAGCTAACATGCTTTGGAAAACTGAGATTTCAGCCTGTGATTTTTGCAAGCCTGCATATTTTGAAGAAGCTCAGCCTGTCGGAGACCCCCTTCCCCACGTCCCCTTCTGGGAAACTCAGTTATCTCTGGGGTTTCCCTGTGCTGCAGTTGAGGAAGGCAGGGATGCTCGGAGCCAGCACGGGTCCGGCACTGAAGCTGCAAAGCCATCCTGGTGCTGAAGGTCTCTTGGAGGGAGCTGTGATGTGCACAGCACCTGGCAGGATTGGGCCGTGGGGCATTTGAGGTGATGGGAACTGTAAAGATCACGGTGGGGGCAGTGAAGAGGATATTGTTCCTCCCTGCAGCCTCCACCGGCCAACGGCTGAAACATCTTTTATTTCCACGGCAGCTTCTCTGCAGTGGCGTTATCCACCCCCGAGCCACGGAGGGGCTGGCTCGACCCCTTGGTGAACACGGTCAAGGCTTGGAGCTCTCTGGCTTTGAAGGAGCAAATTCAGGTGGGGGGTCCAGTGCCGGTCCCCAAGGCAGGACCACGTGTTGTGAGGGTTCCCCATCCAGAGCTACTCAGAGCTTTCCTGGCTCCCTGGGCACCCACGTGCAAAGTCTCCGGTGGGATCCTGCTTCTCTGCTTAGCACAAGGGCAAGTTCAGGATTGGCACTTTGATTTTCCATTTGCAACAACCTCCTTTGCCACTCGTCTGCCTCCCTTTGGCATCATCTGGCCTCTTTGCCCAGGGGTAAATGGTTTTCTCTCAGTCCTTAGCCTTCTGCAGAGCTTGTGAGTGGCAGGGAGGGACGCGACATGTGTCTCCTCAAAACTCATCCACGCAGTTCAAGATGTCACGGAGTGGTGACTTTGCAGACCGCGATGTCTCGGGCTCGGGCGGAATTGCAGCCGTTTCCCCCCGCTGCGGGTCCCGGTTAGGCTGGAGCTGGAAGGGCCCGGCTTTGTCTGAATAGACGGCACACAAAGGACGTCACTGAAGCTGAAAGCCTGGACGTCCTGTGGACCCGTGCCCCGGCCTGTCTGGTCTGTAGCAACGATGAGCCAAATTCCTCGCTGCTCGGCCTGCTGGCCCTGGAGCGGGGCCAGGGGGATGTGGCTGCGTCGCAGTGAGGGGATGCCGAGCCCCTGCACTCTGGGATGCGTTGGGGTGGGCTTGCAAGCTCTGAAGGTGCAAGTCCAAGCC
This sequence comes from Casuarius casuarius, assembly GCA_003342895.1. Taxonomy (NCBI): domain Eukaryota; kingdom Metazoa; phylum Chordata; class Aves; order Casuariiformes; family Casuariidae; genus Casuarius; species Casuarius casuarius. The sequence goes on along the minus strand of PTFA01000001.1, from coordinate 14,628,008 downwards.
ACGCACGCATGCGTCCTCTGCAGAGCGCTGGTCGGCTTTTGCTGCTTCAGCAAATATGATGGGCAAGAACAAGGAAGAGGAAAAAAACGCGATTGCCCCAGAGGAGAGCGAGTTCTGCATCTGCGGTTATTTCGGGTCTGCTGCGATGCACAAACGAGGAAGGATGGGCTAGCAACGCCCCAGCTGCTGCTTTGCAACGGGGCATTGAGGAGAGAGCCTGCCCTGATCCCGGTTCGTAATCCCGGTTTAATGCTCCAGAGAAAGGTTCAAAATCCACCGGGTCTCCTGCCAGCACGTTGGGGCGGAGGGAAATTCCTCCGGTGCTTTCGGACGGAAAGTATGGCATCTGCGTGGCCCGGGCAGACGTCCAGCACGGGTAACTGCGGGTCGCCTGGCAAAGCCCCGTGTCCCGCACCGTCCTGGGTGCAGCGGGGAGCCGGGGGTCCTCACGGCCGGCCCCAGCTTGGGGGCAGGAGTTTGCCACGGCCGGGCAGCGAGGAGGGAGGACCATCAGGGACCGCGCTCCTTCCACGCTGATACCTCCGTGGAGGTACAAGCTCAGCAGCGGGAAACACGCAGTTTCCAGCTTTTGACCCTTTAATACAAAATGCAAGCAGAAAAGTCCTGCGAGCAGCATGGGAGGCTGGTTTGCTCAGAGCCGTGCACGGTGTGGGGACTGCTGGGGGGGATCTCTGACGTCTCGTAAAAGGCTGAGCTTGCAGCCACTGGGACATTAGTAAGATCTTTCTTTTCTCTTCCCCCCGCCCCGCAGCGTTTCAGTCCCCTTCTAAGGAAACGGGATTTAAAAGGAAACCATTTATTCTGGAGCCAGCGGAGGGAGTAGAAACGCCCCTAAAGCCGACCCTGCCGGCCGAGGGGGATCCACCGGCAGCCAATCTTGTGCTTCCAGCGCAGCGCTGTGCTCGGAGCCGGCAGCGGGGCGGGCTCGGCGTGTGCACGCGTCTGCACGCACAAGTTTCACAGCCTCCTGTGTAACCAGAGTAATCAGCCCGGCTTGGGCCCTAGAAATCTTATCCGGTGTCCCTCGAAGTGGCTTGGTTGTTTGAAAGCGGGTCCCCGATGGGATTTTCCTGCAAAACTGCAAAGCTGGCACTGGGGATGCTGATGGGATGCGGGGGCTACATGCGGGGCAAGGCTGGGACCGGTGGTTTTGCTGCATTTTGGACTTTGGGAATGTCGAAGCAGCAGTTTAAGGCAGGAAGAGAGGAGGGGGCGGCTGAATCCGAGGAAGGACACGCTGGGCTCAGCACCCCGCGCTGGGCAGCGGTCCAGCAGGAGCAAACGGCATGTGCATTTCTCATCGCCCACGTGCTGCGGATATGTAAACAGCGGGATGCTTAGGAAGGGGCTTGGCAGCCTCTTCGTCTTTTCCACTCTCACGCAGACAACAGAAAACCTGCCTGGAGAGATACAAAGGAGAAAGGGCTTCATCCTTCCCAGCTCCACCCAAAATCAGGGCCCAGGGACCGCAGGCCCCAGCTGCCCTGTCCCCTTTGAGCTCAGTCCGCTGATCTGCTGGGACCATAGCGGTTTGTCTCTCTAGATATATTTTTTCCCCTTGCTTGGGATGACACAATACACCCACGAGGGAGGCGAATGTCACACCAGCCCATTGCCTTCACGTCGACACGAGCTCGTGTCCAAATTCAGTCAAGCAGTTCAACCCCCAGAGCAGTCTAGGATGTATCTGCAAAAAGCCAGGACTGGTTTGCGGGGGGCAAGAGGACCAGCTGGTGGTGAATTGAGCACACGCTAACGATGAGGATAGAGATAAGGCAGTTTTAGGGATTTTTGTTTCCTTTGTGAGAGAAGAATGGTTGGGCTTGAATGGAGGTTGCCCGGTTGAACTTCATTTGGTATTTCCAATCTTTTTAGTGCTTTTCACAGCTTTAATGATATTTTTGATGTCCTTTTCCTGTGTGTGATAGATAAATAGTGTCACATATAACGTTTAATACATTTAACTATACATTTCTCTTGGTCTGAGGTTGCCTGTATCCCAGAATAACGTTTCTGCGTGCAGGACCGTTAGCAAAAAGAAATGTCTCTCGTATGTCCCCATACATCAAAACCCACATACTCTGCCTAGCCTAAATACGCCTGCCTGTTCAAAACACACCATCAGAAAATCGCAGTGTGGATTTCCTAGCTACTGTATAGCTCTCCAGTGAAAACCTGGCAGGCAAGAGGTGGGAGGCAGGATTTCTGGAAAATTCAAGGAGCCCACATGATGCAACTCTGATGCATTCTTGCAGAGCGATGTCTGCTAATGTAATCTTCAGCGGGGGCCGTTAACATTTTGCTCCAGATGTTAACGGGCTGTGGCTACGCATTCAAGCTTTTCGAGGGTCAGATGTCTGTCCTGGCAGAGCTCTGGGGTTTGTGCTCCTTGTCCTGCAGAGCGTCAGGGAGAGTTATGTTAATTTTAGGAGCAAATGCCACTGTTAGATTTCCATTTTCATTGTTTTATAACTTGAAGAGAGGAAAGCTGTTGATTGTCCAACACACCTTCTATTTTCCATTTTAGAGTTAACCACCGCTGTCTGCAGTCTTCACTGAAAGAGCGAAAAATATGTTTGGCGTCTGCAAATGTTTCTTTCTTGCTTCTTCCTAGCAAATCGCCCTCTGGCTGTTGGACACAGCAAGTCTTGCAGAGTCTGAGCTGTGCACGTGGCTGAGCCCCGTCACACTTGGCTGGTGTCCTGGCCACTGGGAACCTGAATGCCTTGGCAAGTAACTGGGATGGGACGGACGGGGTAGAAGTGCCTTTTGACTGTTTCTGTAGTTAAATTAGCCAGTATGGGCACTGGTAGTAGTTTGGCCACACTCTCCTGCCAGTGCATAGACCAGGGGTTATATCCATAATATGCTGATGATGTTGCTGCTGTGATCCCTACGATGCTAAGAGGAGCATTAAAACTTGGAGGATTTTCTCCCCTCTCCCAAGCTGGTCCAGCAAATTCCAGAAGTCCTCATGGTAGTACTGAGTCATGGGATTAGTCAGGCACTCAGGAGACGTCTATGGCTGCAGTAAAAACAGAAATGCAGGTCCTGGAGCAGGGAAAGCCCTGTGGCTGTTATTGCCCAGCTGTTCAATGGAAGATGGCCAAGGCCTCACAGGGCTCAGCATCTGCTCATCTGTGATGAGCTCTGGCTCATCACATACAAAGATCTTCCTCTGCAGGTTTCCAAGCATTTAATAAAGCTGGGCAAGGATGATCGTCCTGGCTTAAAAGTTGGGGAAACTGAGGCACAGGTCACAAGTCTGGGGCAGAACCAGAGCCCAGGAGTCCTGTACTGGGAGTCCTGTACCAGTTTCCCTGGTGTGTGCTGCATCTCTTCTCCAAAAGGATGCTGAGCATTTTATAGAGTCGCAGAGGCGTCTTCTCTCTCCGTGGACAGATAATCTGCCTGGAGGTGCCATGGGATGCTGAACTGCTCTTTGCCAGCTGTTCCTAAGTGGAGCAGAGGCTCCATGATTACTGCAGCTCAAATCCCACCCGATGAGGATAGAAGCACTTTTGTATCTGCTCTCAGGGCCAGGAAGGCAGCTGCATGGCACCCCCTGGCCACAGAGCAGCCACTATGCCACCCCCCTGCATCCCTGTCTCCTCTCCCACCTTCTGGCCAGGCAAGAACAGGCTTTTGCTTTGTGTTTGCACCATGGGACCATCACCCATGATACTTCTCCAACTGGGATATCCAAGCTTTGCTTTAAGCAAGGAGCTTTCTGTTTCCTGCAGCGGGAGAGGATGCACAGACTGCCTATTTGCACCTCTGGCTATGAGGCTGCCCAAAGGCAGCACAGTTCATGCTCTCAGCCTGACACATGGTGAATGAAACATTTCTTGCATTGCGCCCGGGCTCTGAGAGGCTGTTTGCAGCACCAGAGTTGGCGCTGGTGCTGATGAACTTGGTTTTGCACACAAGGGCTCTTGTTTAGCAGAGGGCAGAGGCGGTTGGGCAAGCACGAGAGAGGTGGGGTAGGAGGACGAGATGAATGGGGACCGTTGTTTCACTCCTGATTACCTTTGGGGGATGCTGGACGATTAGCAGCCATGCACAAACAACTTCAGTTCAGTCTTTCAAAATCTATTTGCACTTTTGGATGCTGTTGGCTTGGAGGACAGGACCTGTAGCCCCGTGTGATCCCTCCTGGTTCGGTACCCAGCAGGATGCTGTGGTTATTAAGACATGCATGAATCAAAGCCTCTTAGAGCCACCCTTCTCCTCCCCTGCATGCATCTGGCTCAGCCCCATCCAGCTGGGATTTATTTCAAGTTCATTTGGTGCCCGAACATAGAGAAGAAGCAGCAAAGAATGAAAGGCAGCTCCTGAGCTTTGAATAGTTCAGAGCATGAATAAAGGGCTGCAGTTTATTTAAAGGGAAACACTCAAATCCTAAGTGTTAAGGTCACAGGTATCTGTTGGATATGGCTGCAGTTACTGTTGACTGTGGTTTCCAATGCCAATGCAGCATGTTGGACATACAAAATAGTGGAGAAATTGTAATTTCTACATTATGCAAATTATAAATTGTAAAAAAGCCCAGGACAACAGTTTGCTTCCAGGCTGGCACAGCTGGAGGGAGATCTGCAGATCCAAAATTCCAGTTTCTATTCAAGCCCAGCAGTGGTTCCGGCCCAGGCAGTCTCCTTTGAACCCGTATCTTTGAGCTGTAACTCACCTAACACGTGCTGCCTTCATGGTCCTTTTCTAGAAGGAGACCTCCCAGGCACCTCTTCAGGGAATATGCTTGTGATGAGAGGTTTGCAAAGTAAAATGCAGAATGTTTGGTGTCTCCTGTTCACTTTGAATCATGGATGTCCTCCAATGCCAGGTTTCCAGGTCAGGTTTCAGATTTTTTCAGGAATTCCCCATGAGCATCCCTTTTTCTCTGTCTTCATTTTTTTCCTTCTGTTCGCTTTTATTTTTCAACTTTTGAAAGATTTCCCCCCCCCTTTCCCATTCTCCAGCTGGACACAGTTGCCAGGAGTCAGAGAAAAGCCATTTTTCTAGCTCTTTGATGGACCTTGTGCCTGCTGAGACCCCATGGGCACCTTCGTCACACTTAACCTGGTGCAATTGCCCACGGAATGGCTACCTATTCCTTCTCCCCCAGTCCCCTTTCCACATTTTCTCTTCCTTCCTCACGCTACATGTCATTCATGCAAATCCAGGGAGAATCCACTCAGTGAGCTGATCTGATGGTGAATTGCTCAGTTACTGCTGGTGTTCAGAACTGCAGGCAGATGACTAGGCTGCTTGCGTATCTTAAAAGCCAGGAGATGAGCTTGGATTCTCCTATGGCATCGACATCCCTCAGTCACTACAAGAAATGGCAGCCAGGCCAGGAGGAGAATGGAGCCCGGAGCACCTAGAAACCCTAGGCAGAAACATATGGATCTTCCCCCAGGGAAAAAGTTGCTACAGGAGTGCTGTTGGGGGCCAGATATTGAGTGGCAGAGTTGGTCTTGGTACTGGGAAACTCTCCGGTGTTTGCTTCACTTGATGGTCATGGCTGGGAATTTGGTGGGAATGGGGATGTATCTTATAAAAAAGGATTGGATCTCAAATGGAGCATGGAAGATGGGGAAGTGAGAGGTGGTCTGAGGGAGAAGTATAAATGAAGATGCAGCAGAGATCCCAATGCAATAAGTGCTAGTGGCCCCAGTGGTGGTGGAAGTTTCGATAAGACATCATGACCCTACACAGCTCATCTGGCTTTAGCAAAGAAATATTAGGAGTTTCATCAAATCTCCTTTCTTTGATGGCGTTATGCATCCTATGTGCCCATGGTGGGATGAATTACCTGCTAGAGATGTCTCTCTGTCAACTGTGGAGGAGCTGAGATGAGGAGCTCACATGAACCAGGTGCTGATCTGCATAGCTAAGGTCAACGAACAGCATCAGCACCCCTGCGGGGTTCCCCCCAAAAACTGTTGTCTTCATTTGATGGCTTTGGGAATCTCTCCCTTAACTATATATTGAAAAAGACCCTTGGGTTTTGGCGTTTGTGTATTTTTATTCCTGGATGTGATAGCTGATGGTTCTTTCAGGCCCACTGCGCAGCTCCTCTCCAATGTTACAGGCACAGCTTTGGCATGAATGGAGTTTTCGTTTGGAGGGTCACTCCAGGCGATCCAATTCACTGTTCCTTTGGGATAAAGTCAGAAGGAGTGACTTTTCAAGCCAACAGGGAAATCCACAACACTTCATTTGAATGAAACATTTTGTTTCTTTTATGTTTCACTCTTCTTCTGAACTAAAAGGCAAAATGTAGCCTCGAAACATCATTTTCAGACAAAGAACACAAAAAAAATTTTGAAGACATCGAAATAAACTGCTTAGTTTTTTTTTTCTCATTTTTGTCCTAATTTTTCCAGCTGAAGCCATTTTCCAAATGCACCTCAAATCACATATATCTTCAGTCACAGTGACAGTGCCTTTCTTGGCGATTTAACTATTTAACAGTGATTTTCTGCCCATCCCTTGTTCTAGCTAATAGAGTAATTGGCTCTCCTGGAGGCAAGTTCATTAAATGTGGGATGCATAATGGATCCGCTCTGCCCCAGGCTCTGCCACTGACTCACCACGTGCCTTTGAAGCGATTCACGGCCGACCATCTCTGTTTTCCTACTAGGGCACATAAGGCGAGCAGGTTGAGTCACAGCATTTGCAGAAAGGTCTCCAGTCACTGCATGGAAGGGGCTACGAAGCGGCAAGAGGGGTCATTTCGTGCATCCCTATGTTCACACACACGTGTATGGACTTCTCTGATCATACTCAGCCCATTCTACATCCTGTCTGGCTGACGACCAATGCCATCGCCTAAACCTCCTGGTTGACAACCCACAAGAAGTGTTTTACAAACCAGGCTTTGCAATTGTGCGTTTTGCTGTTGTTGGCCCATGCGAGGTTCATGCTCAGAGGCCTGGAAGCTTTGGCTGGCCAACATGACAGGTCTCTCCTTAGTTAGCTGCGTGCTGGTTAGCTGGGTTGCAGGTTGACTTTGCCATCACCACAGAGACACTCGCATTAGCTCCATGCCCTCCTGCATGGAGCTAATGGTCTGGTCATTACCTTAACCCAGCACATGCAAATGCACAGATGCAGATTGTGTCTGATGTGTGCCCAAGTGAACATGTCCTTCCAGACCCTGGCTCGTGGGGCACCAGGGTCAGGAGACAGCCGAAAGGCTCTGCAGGAGCCAGTGTGGGTCCCACAGGGCTGATGTAGAGTTGGGGCAACTAAATCTTCGTGGACAGGAGGTTTTAGAGGTGCACTGAAATACCACTGAACCATGTTCTCCAGCAGGTCCTGTAGGACTCTATTACCTGTGTTTTCTGATTAGCTTGAGAACCTTGGCGTTCTTGCTTCAGATAAACAGAAAGTCATGTGTACCCTGATGTCACCTCCACTTTGCTATGTTAACACGTGCCAGCTAACCACAAAATGAAGAGGTCTCAGTCTCCAGAGGCAGTACTCATGCTTTCTGAGCTTGTTTCTCCAAGCACTAGCCATGTGTGACCATCTTAGCTCAAGCCTCTGCCCCTGGAGCTAAGGTTTAGCACTGCTGCTGGCAGCAAGACCCTTAGTGTATCTGCACCTTGCACCCACCAACAGCCTGGAGTGACATTCTCGTGGGAGAGGGGAGGGCACAGTCAAGGGTGCAGGGATGCTGTTCATCCTTGGCGAAGCAGTGTCCGTGCACAAAACCACAGCCCTGTCAGCTAGTCTTTGCAAGCTGGGCCATGCCAAGAGCAAAGGGTGCAGACCGTGCCAAGGGGTGTTCTGGTTTCATGGGACCCTCATGGGAGCAGAGGTGCTGCGTGTGCAATCACTGTCCTGAGAGTGAGATCTCCTGGGTGAGATCAAGGCGAAACCTCCCCCAGGCTTGACTGCAACCAAGGGTTCCTCTTGCCTGTCCCAGCCCGGATCCCACGCCCCGGGTCCTGCACTGGGAATACGCTTCTGGCTGTGTGTGGCCGGGGCCAACAGCTTCCCATGCTTCCAAAAGTGTCAGGAAACCACAAGGAACAGCTCGAACCCTGGTCTGCATCGCTGAGCTCCTTCTGATCCCTGGTGGAGGTGGTGAGCACCCCTGGGAGAACAATAATATTTAGGAAGAGTTTCCACGATATAACTGTCAGTGAAGCCTATAGGAAAGGCTGCACCAAGACAAGCGAGACCGGCGGTAATAGAGGGATTTAAAAATAGTTGAGACAGAGGAGATGGGCTGGATAAGATTTAGTGGTTGACAGAGAGATGGGATGATAGAGATCAAATTAGCGTGCTGCAGGATTAATTTAGGCCCTGTTCCTACACAGGCAGAGAGGCACCAGGCCTGGCAGGGCTCTCTCCAGCCAGCCAGAGAGCCGTCTTTCCCTGCAGAGACTCCTCCGTGCCTGTGGTGCTCTGGCCTCGGCCCCGGGGACATCCCCTCCGTGCGCTGTGTCCACACGTGGTGCCCCAACAGGAGACCCGTGACTGCTGGGTGACTGTGGTGGTGCTGCCACTGCTCACGTTCATGTCACTGCCCCGTATTTATGGCATTACAAATAACGGAGGATTTCTGGGCTCAGCAGCAAATTTAAGGCAGCTGCAACCCAGCACAGGCTGCTCTGCGAGGTTCCCCGCGGCTGCTCCCAGCCCTGGGGAGGGACCGTGGCTCTCACCTCCCACCAAAGCCTTGGGAGCTGGTAACCTTCAGGCTGCTTTTTGGTGTGTTCCCCACCACCAGCAAGCGGTGGGGTAACAGCAAAGGGGGCACGAGGCAGCCAGTGTCTGCAGGGCACACGGGCAGGCTGGGCCTCCGCATCGCTCCCTGGGATTGCCTGGAAATAGCCACGACCTGCTCACCGCCTCTCCTGATTCAGCACGTTTCATACTGCCCGTCCTAGATTAAATCCAACCAATATCCCCTCCTTATTGAGCACCAAGGCCCCCGAAAACCATCCAATGTCCCTTTCTGCTGAGCCCCACGTCACTGGATAAACCAATCCAACATCCCCTCCTTGCTGAGCACCACGTCCCCAGCTAAACCCATGCAATGTCCTCTCCCTGCTGTGTTGCGCTGGCAGGACCCAGCTCCCCAATGAGCAGTGTTGTCCCCTGAGGGAAGTTCTCCTCTTGCTGTGAGGATCCTGGGGACCTGCTTCCTACCTGCTGGGCTGGAGAACTCCCCCCTCCTCCTCCACCATAGCCCATGTTATGGTCTCGGTGCTCCCCCCACTGCCCAGCTCTGCAGCGTGCGGCTGTCTGTGCTGCAATGAGGATCTCCAGGCTTTGCTATTTGAGAGCCTTCATTGTTGTGGGAGGCACCTGGGGATGAAGGAGGACAAGTCAGGGAGCTTCTCTGCACCAGATAACCCAGGGATGCTCCACAGCTTGTGGTGGGACAGGTCTCCCATGGCTGTGTCGCTTTCAAAACACGGCATGCACCAGGCCTGGGATACAGACATGGGAGCCTCCCTTTGCAGGGAAGAGGCTTTTCTCCTTGCACTTGCTGCAGGACTGGTGCTTGTCCTGGCCAGTCCTCCCTGGTGCAAGGAGGAGAATGGTCTGAAGAGCTGGCCGGGGCCAAGCAGCAGAAGGGGTTCAGCCTTCCTAGCGCAGGTGCTGGAGCTTGGGGACTCACAGATGTTAACTGCTGCCCACCCTGCTCGGGTGGAGCGAAGCCATGAGCATGAGCACCTGACACAAAAGTGCTTGCAGTTCTCATAAGTGTCTCACGAGGGCTTTCTTCACCCCTGTGAATGCTGTAGTCCAGTATGTACAGTATTGCCACTGCTTGTACCATGCTGCAGTCTTTGGGCTGAGTTTGCAAGACTTGCAAGATTTGCTTTGTCTGAACTTGCCTGCAGCTTTGTTTTTTCTTTGATCTAGCTGTAACTGCATTTTTCTAATGACCAGGTGGCTACAGCTAATTTCTTTTATTTCTGCTTATCTTTGTGCAGTAAAATCAAAGGCTTTTTTTCTATATAGACTGTAGAAAAAGCAGTTATTCTGTGTAGAGTGAAATATTTATGCCTCCCCTGTACTGGTGCAGGGTGGAAGAGGGGGCTCTGTGGGACAGCAGAAGCCCTGAGTGATGGGGACAAAGGATGAGATAGGGCACGGGCTGGCACTGGAGCTCTGGGGCTATCACCTGTGGTGTCAGGGCACTGCAAGGGCTGGTGGCACCATATGGGATGGGAATTTGGGAGAAAGAGCGATAACAAAGCTGACAGGAGCAAGTACCGATCCCTGGGGTACGCCACTAGTGACTGGCCTCCAGCTGGCCTGTGTGCCACTGATTACAACCCTCTGAGCCCAGCAGTTCAGCTAGTTTTCAATCCACCCCACTGTCCACTCATCTAGCCCACACTTCATCAGCCTTACTAAAGCCAGGGCAAAAGCCCTACTGAAGTCCAGGTAAACAACATCCACTGCTCTGCCCCCATCTACCCAGCCAGACCTCTCATCATAGAAGACTGTCGGGTTGGTTAAGCATGAGCTCCCCTTTGCAAATCCATGCTGACTCTTCCTAATAACATTCCTGTACTTCAAATGTCTGGTGAAAGTATCCAGAATTAGTTGGTGAGGGTGACCACGGGAGGGAGGGACGGCAACTCTGCCACCGGCAGAAGGAGCACCGAACTTGCATGGCCCTTGGAGAGCGTAGCCCGACGCAAGCACCATAACGTCCGGGGTGGACTTCTGCTCCTTTGTGGCAGATAACAGAGCATCCATGTGCACCATGTACGGTGCAGTGGGCCATAAAACAAGCCCCTGATCCAGGGCTACAGCATGATGCAATGAGTAGTTCATTTCTTGTATTCAGAGTGTGAGGAAAGCTGTGGGACCTCTTTGACGGTGGAGATGCCTCTGAGGATGGTCTGTGTTGTGTGCAGGGGCTTGGACCTAGCTCTGCACCTGGGGGTGTAATGGGGGAAAACGGCACTTGTCTGGTGTCCGGTGTAGGCCAGGCAAATCCCTGTGAGAGCAAGCGCTGAGCTGGGCAAGTGATGGTGATGTGAGGGCTGGGGACCCATCACGGAGCTGAACGGAGGAGCAGTTGGCTCCAGGATGCCCCCAGGTCGATGCTGCACAGGGCCCAGGGTCTCCACAGGGTTTGCCACGTCCATGGTGGACCTGCATGGGACAGCCGTGTTCAGCAGCCCTTCTGGCCGGGGATGGGAGTCCCTGGAGAGATGACTATGGCTGTGAGCGGTCCAATGCCATGGGGTTTGGTGGGCTTGGTGGGGCTGGCGCTGAACATGGCCAAGGCTTTTGTGGAGCTGGCAGGCACTTGCTCTTGGTGGGGCTGAGTTCGGGCATCAGCCAAGGTGACAAAGAGCACCGCAGTGAGGTGGCTGCTGTGTCACAACAGGGCCCTTGTCTGTGGGGCCTTGGAGGCAGGATAGCAGGGGGCTGAGGGTGTTAGAAAGGATGTAAAGACAACCACCCCCATGGCCTTACAGGCACTGAAGTGATAACTCCCAGCTCCACTGACCTCCTCCAGACATGAGCTGTGGGTGCCGGCATTGGCATCCTCATACCTGGATACGTCTCTCGTGTTTCTGGCATTTCTGGTTGGAGGCTTCAGACTTTCTTTGGTCAAAAAAGGAAATTTTTGCCGTAGGTGGAGATCCGGAGCGTTGCGGCAGGGCCTGACCCGGCGACATGGGGCGCTTCAGCCTTTCCTCCTTTCTGGAGTTCGCCCCGCTCCTGCCGTTCGCACTGCAGCTCTGCCTCATCTACACCGTGGTGCAGCTCGACAGACTGCGGGTAGGCGACCGCCGGCGTCGTGGGACAAGGGGCCGGCAGCCGGGGAGGGTCGGTGGCCGGAGAGGGACGGCGGCGTGGTGGAGGGAGCTGCTCCCGTCTCAGCCGGCTGCTCCGTGTGCTCGTGCAGCGGCTCCGGGGGAGTACGAGGAGGCGGAGGAGCGTGCTGCGGACGTGGACGGAGGAGCAGAGTGGTGAGCAGAGCGCTGAGCACCCCCAGAGCTCAGGAATACCCGTGTACCCCTCGCCCAGGGGTTTTGATGTGGGACTCTCAGCCTCCTCACCCGCTCTCCTCCTCCTCCTCCTTGGGCAGCTTTTCTCGTGATGAAGGAAGAACTGGCGGAGTCGTCACTGACCCTCGAGAGGCGGTGCGTGGTCCCTGCTGTGGGGCAGCCCCCTTGGGCAGGGGAGACCCCCGAATCCTGCCCCCCTGCCCAGCCACCCCCTGCCCCGGGAGAGGCTCAGTGAGGCCAAGAGCTGTGAGATAGAGCCAGAAACATGGCCAAGACCTGCTGCCATGAGCAGCCCCATGAAGGGCTGGAGCTGGGGAGCGTGGAAAGGGGGAACAGCCTGGGAAACCCCATGAACCTCAAATCTGGGGGGTGATGTTGCTGCTGAGGGATTTACCCTGAAAAGGGAGTTCACTGGAAGGGAGCTGCCCATCCCGGAGCGGGCTCTGGCCTCATTTTCTGCCTCCCCCAGGGCAAGCATGGAGGTGTTGGCGGTCAGCCCCTTCCCACTTCGGGCCCCGCTGGCCTCCTTCTCGTCCTTCGACTCCATCATGCTGGGCACAACCAGCTCCTCCTCGCTGGCCTCCTTCTCCTTGCCAGAGGGAGCCGCGGTGCTGGCTCCCGCCACCCAGGCTCTGCTCCCTTGCCCTGGGGCCAGCGGGATGCAGCTGGAGGAGGGGGCGGCTCACCCAGCCGTGGGGCTGGAGCCAGCCTGTGCGGTCCCTGCGGGGCTGGCGGCAGCGGGTCCTTCCCCTTGGCCTGCTGCTGGCCCCGGGATGGAGAGGAGGCACATGCAACCGCTGGCCACCCCCAAGCTGCAGCCCCGCTCGAGTTCCCTGCCGCCCCGAGGGCCACCGACGGGACCTTGCCTGGGGCAGGAGCGAGGGATGGTGCTGGCTGCGGGACACCCCGGGGAGGAGGACGGGCTGGGCACAGCCTGCAGCCGCTGGCGAAACAAGGAGGAGCTGCACGCCGTGTCCCGGGGGCAACCGGGCCGCCGTGGCTTGGGGGCCCCTGAGAACCAGCGAGCCGCCCTGGGGCAGCCCCATGGGGCCCATCCCAGTTGCACGCAAGGGCTCCCATTGGGAAGATGTGTGCCAGGAGACGGGGCTCCCCGTGGCCACCACTCACCCCGCGGTGAGCCCCCGGCTCGCCAGCAGCGTCCCAGCCTGGGAGAGCTCCTGGACACCCTCGTCGGCACCGTGCGGGCCAGCCAGGCTGTCTGTGAGCGCCAGCACCAGCTGCTGATGGCGGTGCTGGCCCGGCTGCGGGGTGACGCGGGGCCCACAGGCAGGGATGCGGCGAGGATGGACCCCCAGGACCTGCCTCGCAGCTCCCCAGGGCCGGTGGAGCAGAGCGCCTGGCAGGAACCACCCTCACTCCCTGCCTTGCCCATCCGTGTGACACCCRGGAGATACTGGATGGTGAAAAAGGCCCTGTGTTTTGAGGTGAGAGTCAGCAGCAAGGAGGTCCGTGGATGGCACTATGGAAAGCAAGTCCATGGAAAGCACTTTGGAGAGCAGGTCCATGGATGGTGCTTTGGAGAGGAGCCTCAAGGGATGAGGATGGGCAGGAGGACCTCCCTGAAGCCAGTGGGCTCCTGACAACACTATGAAGAGCARTGAAATAAATAACCTTAGCACAAAAATCTTGCAGGGATATAATGGCTAAAGATAGACTATAGCAGTATGTGATGCTTTGCTCAGCAGTATTGGGCATAAAAACCTTCCAGCTGGGATTTCRAGGAACAAAAATACCCTAAGACCTTGTTGCTGAGCTGGATCCAAGTGGATCTGCGTGGCATTATCCTGCCTAGCAGAAGACAGATCCAGTGATCCACCAGGTTTTATTTCCAGATCTACCAGTGCTTCCCCCAGCTAAGAGTTGTGATCTACCTGCCAGGATCAGGGGGATTTTTGTAAGAGCGAACTGATGTTGCTTGACTGATTAACTTCATAAACCCATCCACCTTCCAAAACAACCCATCTGCTTTTCTGGGAGAAGCAACAGGTTGCGTGGGTGGCACGGTGCTGCTGAAGAYGGCCTGTCTTGCCATCTCCTGGTGGCTCTGGGTTACTGCTGGTCACAGCCATGCTGGCGCTCCACCATGGGAAAGGCTTTTAGTCACCTCTATTAGTTGTCCCTTGGTGGCAGGAATCAGGCATCGAAGACAACGGGCTGGACTCCTCCCAACGTGGCATTTTCCAGTTTAATTTTATAAACTTTGTTCAATGCAGCTTTTCCGCTTGAGGGCAGGRAGAGGGAGTCCTTCTCCTGGCTCTGAAGCACCCTCAGGATCTCTCTGTCTTCAAGAGGGCAGTCCGCCCCAGACAGCCCAAATTACRGATTGCATGAGGACTTCCTAACCCTTCTTTGAAATGCTCATTGAAATGCTGCACAGAGAGGGAAAGAGAGGCAGGGAGCAGCCAGGTGCTGTGGAAAAACCATGCAGGAGGACTGTGGCAGAGTAGGGATATGGAGCAGCTCATATTTGGGCAACATCCAGATTTTCCTCCTACTGACCATTATCAAGACTGCAAACACTTTGTGCTGGGTCCATGGTGACCCATCCAGCTGGAGAGGGTGATGCAGCAGGGCCAGAGGAGCCGAAGCAGCTCAGGAGTCCACAGGCAGCCCTTGGCCGGGAGGGGAGTCAGTGCCCTGGGTGGGAGCAAAGTCAGCCCCTCTGCTGCAGGGTGCCAGGGCCAAGTGGCCAGTGCAGGTAGCTAGAGAGAAGCATCTGCCCTGGGCTTGCAGGGAGCAGCCTGCTCTCCTGGGCAAGCCAGGCTCTCCCGGRCAGGCCTGGCCATGAGCTGCCCAARCCCAATGGGGATCGAGTCCTTCCATGGCTGTGAGYGCATGGGCTGYYGTTCCCTGAGCTCTCCTTTGCTCCGTCTGTGCTGTGGAGCTGGACTGTCCTCCTCCCAACGTCAGAAATCAAAGTGATTGAAGACCCAGGCKGTCCCTGGTGGCTGTCTATGAGGAGCTATGTCTGGCTCTCCAGAAGATGCATCCCAGGGTGGTAGGAGAGCAGAGATGAGCCCAGACCTGTCACGGGTGYGTTGATGGAGACCATTTACCCATGAGGACCAYGCAGCATCTAACAAAGGTGGGGACCTGTCTCCCCACACTGGGGCTGGTCCTGTCCCTCGGTGCCATCAGCCCCCACCTCCCAACTCCTCCCCATGGCATGGCTCGCGGTTTCGCTCCACCTAAGCAGGATGGGCAGCAGTTAACATCTGTGAGTCCCCAGGCTCCAGCACCTGCACTAGGAAGGTTGAACCCTTTCTGCTGCTTGGCCCCGGCCAGCTCTTCAGGCCATTCTCCTCCTTGCACTGGGGAGGACTGGCCAGGACAAGCACCAGTCCTGCAGCAAGTGCAAGGAGAAAAGCCTCTTGCCTGCAAAGGGAGGCTCCCATGTCTGTATCCCAGGCCTGGTGCATGCCGTGTTTTGAAAGCAACCCGGCCATGGGAGACCTGTCCCACCACAAGCTGTGGAGCATCCCTGGGTTATCTGGTGCAGAGAAGCTCCCTGGCTTGTCCTCCTTCATCCCCAGGCGCCTCCCACAGCAATGTGGGATCTCGAATGGCAAAGGCTGGAGGTCCCCGTTGCAGCACAGACAGCCGCACGCTGCAGAGCTGGGCAGTGGGGGGAGCACCGAGACCATAACATGGGCCATGGTGGAGGAGGAGGGGGTGAGGGGTGGGGTTCCCCAGCCCAGCAGTTTCCCCGGATCCTGGCAGCAGGAGGAGAGCTTCCCTTGGAGGGCAACACTGCTCGTTGCGGGGCTGGGTCCTGCCAGTGCAGCACTCAGCAGGGAGGGGACATTGCATGGGTTTAGCTGGGGACGTGGTGCTCAGCAAGGAGGGGATGTTGGATTGGTTTAGGTGGGATCTTGTGCTCAGCAAGGAGGGGATGTGTGATGGGTTTAGTCAGGGACCTGGAGCTCAGGAGAAAGGAGATGTTGGATGGGTTTAGGTGGAACCTGGTGCTCAGCAGAGACACTGGATGGCTTTAGCTGGGTTTTAGTGCTCAGCAAGGAGGGACATTGGTTGGGTTTGATCTGGGACGGGCAGTATGAAAYGTGCTGAATCAGGAGAGGCGGTGAGCAGGTCGTGGCTATTTCCAGGCAATCCCAGGGAGCGATGCGGAGGCCCAGCCTGCCCGTGTGCCCTGCAGACACTGGCTGCCTCGTGCCCCCTTTGCTSTTAYCCMACSVYTKSYKGKWGKKRGGRA
>PTFA01000001.1:14590388-14611746 GCA_003342895.1 Casuarius casuarius | reverse complement strand
CMAAAAAKCRGCCTGAAGGTTACCAGCYCCCRAGGCTTTGGTGGGAGGTGRGAGCCACGGTCCCTCCCCAGGGCTGGGAGCAGCCGCGGGGAACCTCGCAGAGCAGCCTGTGCTGGGTTGCAGCTGCCTTAAATTTGCTGCTGAGCCCAGAAACCCTCTGTTATTTGTAATGCCATAAATACGGGGCAGTGACATGAACGTGAGCAGTGGCAGCACCACCACAGTCACCCAGCAGTCACGGGTCTCCTGTTGGGGCACCACGTGGGAGCGCGGCCACGTGTGGACACAGCGCACGGAGGGGATGTCCCCGGGGCCGAGGCCGGAGCACCACAGTCACGGAGGAGTCTCTGCAGGGAAAGACGGCTCTCTGGCTGGCTGGAGAGAGCCCTGCCAGGCCTGGTGCCTCTCTGCCTGTGTAGGAACAGGGCCTAAATTAATCCTGCCGCACGCTAATTTGATCTCTATCATCCCATCTCTCTGTCAGCCAGTAAATCTTACCCAGTCCGTCTCCTCTGTCTCAACTATTTTTAAATCCATCTATTTCTGCTGGTCTCCTTTACTGTCTTGCAGCCCTTTTCCGTAGGGTTTGCCGGAGGAAGGACCCCCCGGGAAGCATGGGGCAGCCCCCTGCCTTGCTGCAGCCYGGACCCCTTCCAGCAGGGCCATGTCCAGCAGCCCCAAAAGCCCTTCAGCTCCCAGTGCTGGAGCCGATGTGGAGCCCAGAGCATTTCTGAGTGATGCAAAAAGGGAAGCRAAGGCCACGTCCTCTGTTGCTGGTGGCCTGGGGGTTGCTGCAATTTAAGGCAAGGTGTCAGGGTGATGGCAATATCTGGTTTGCAGTGCCRTTTTCCCATTCTGGATTATTTTGGGTGGAGAAATCAATGTACGGGCAAATTCTTGGTGTCTCAATGTGCTTCAAAATCAGTGGCTGTACTGGGAAGAGAGCCATGCTGCCTTCCCTCGCTGTAACCATGCCTGTAGGAAAGTGGGCTTTTTTTTCTTAATTTAATCTGAACTGGATGGAGACCAAACATTTTCTGAATTGCCGGCGAGCCCCGTGCCGTGCAGAGCGATTGAAGCTGACAGCCTCACCAGTGTCGGCGCGAACGCCAGCAAAAGCTACAAATAAACTGTATTTCCCAGAGCCTGTGCAGGATGGGATGTGACTGCCAGCGTCCCCAGCCCTAGGACGGACCTGCTGGGATTTCACGCTAGCTCCTTCAAAGCCTTGGCTTGGATCCAGCCAAAGCATGCTGAGTCCAAGTTGTCTTTCATGAAATATTTCATGCTCAGGGAATGGATGTTTTAAATGAAACATCAAGAATCAGGGCAGCTCTTGCTGACATCCTCTGATCCACRGACTTTGCACTAGCTAGAGATTAGGAAAAGTCTCTACAGAGTAATACGGACCTGTCCTGCTGGGACACCAAAGCCCAGAGGCTTGGCTGGAGGTGAAGACAGTGTCCTCCACGGATGGAAAGCGGGGGCTTGCTTCTGTGACCCCATTCCTGTGCCCGGTGCAAGGGTGTAGGTCGAACCTGCTGTGGCATTCAGAGGACTAAGGCTYGAGTGGGGAGGCTGGGAATGATCCACCATGCTGGCACCACTCTTTCCTCCTGCCACTTTCCCTATCCTCCTGCCAGGGCTGCTTGGGGCATTTTACAGTCCCCTGTATGAGAATAACCAACCGATGCCCCACATAAATCCAGAACAGAGCAATTAGAGCCTCCCATAATTAGCATTGCCTGTCTGCTGGCGATTTAGCTGGCATCTGGGTATCTATGCACACGTGTCTGGGTGCTGCATGTGCTCCTTTCTTAAGGACATGGTGCTTCCCACAGGAATTGGGGTGAATGAATGAGTAATGAAAGGTATACGTTATTCAGTCACACAATTCATCAGCAGGATGGTTCCTGAGGAGCAATATCTCAGGGTCTCGCTTTCTAGGGAGGATCTGGTTTGTCACGGAGTGACAGCTCGTGTGGGGAAAGCCACTGCTGAGCCCTGCCTTGGAGACAGCTGTGATTTATTCGGTAGCTGCATTTCTGCTTCTGTGCAATCGCAGTGAGATGCAGGGTAGGAGGAATGAGCCAGGCCACATCGGGGAGGCAGTTTCGCTCTCCTGTCCCTGCATCCCTCCTGCCATAGCTTTAATTTTGCATCCCCAGCTGAACCCCTGCCTCTGCCCCTATTCTCCCAGCACAGGATCTGGCAGGGCAGGGAGGTGTGTGTTGGGAGTCTGGACTCAGAAAATGCCCCCAAGGGCAGGGATTGGAGGAAACTGGGGAGATGCAAGCAGGAGTGACCCAGAAATGTCCTCAGAAATGAGGGGATGCTGGCTCCAGATTAACACCTTCCCCCAGGAAGGGAGGTCTCAGCTCTGCTGGGGCTTGTGGAGAGAAGGAGCCCCAGTGTGTCTCCTCCGTCCCTGAGTGTGGGTGTCCAGATCTACTCTCACAACCCTATCCTGCTGGGAATACCTTTTTGTGCATGGCAGGGAAAGATGAGGTGGTTAGAAACAGGCCTATCTGCTTTGAGCCATTGCACCTCCTTGGATCGAGCAGGTACGTCAGCAGCTGCCTGACCTCGTGGACCTCCGGCGGCCGTGGACGTTCCTCTGGCCTCCAAACAGACGGCAGGAATCAGATGTAGGGAAGTCTGATCAGCTCCATTTCATGCCTGGACACGTGCTTGCTACCCAGACTGCATATCTCTCCGCAACCACAGCACATTTCGCCCGGGGAGTGTCGTTCCACCCTTAAACCCTTTGGCCCTTTACTTGCAAACACTTTATTTCCATCCTCTTGGCCCGTTTCCCACCACCTCCGTCGCTGCTGCTGTCCCCGTCCTATAAACGGAAAGGCTTAGACAGACACTGCTGCACATTTAGGGCTGTGTGACCATGAGATTTACTGAAGCAAGCCCAGTCAGCTGATCCATCTCGGCACACTCATTAAAGGAATTATTTTCCACTGACGTTCAATCTGTGTCTGCACAGGGGGAAAAAAAAAAAGGTGAGCTGGCTTATTTTGCATAACTGGTGAATGAAAAGCACACCAGGCAGGTTCCCAGGAGACGGGGGCACGTCTCTGCCGTGCCTGCTGCTTTTTCTCCTGGGGAGAGTCGGATGGGCTGGGATCGCTCTCTGTTCCCGTAGGAACTTCTCTCCTGAGCGGCTGGCGAGAGCTCTGCAGAGATAAAACTTGCCAAGGCAGATCTGAGGATCAGCAAATGATGGAGGCAGGTGCTACTCGAGGCCGTGTAATACTTTATAGTGTTTAAACAGCTTTTGCCTCTCAAGGAGACCGAAGGACTTGCTGTTACACCGCGAACAGCCGCTGCATGGGAATGCGACCGGCTCTGGGTGCAGCGTGGCCATTGGCACCGTTACGATGGGAAAGGATAAATTATTTTTTACGAAGCAGTCTGCCCCTGTGCGTGCAGCTATCCAAGCAGCCCAGAAGAAAATATCCCCGGCCCGGCACATCCAGGGAGTCTGGCAGAGCACGAATGCAAAGTCAGGCAGCTAAAACCCGGTGTATAACACTTGGCTATCCTCTCCGGTGGCCTGCGAGTCCCGTGCTGTCCCTACAAAGCTCAGCAGTTCTGCCTGTAAAGACTCATCTCCGCATACTGTTGCTGGTATAACCGAACCTAAATACACCTAAGGTGATTTCAGCCTGCAGCAGCCACTCCTGGGCTCCCAAGGACCCTAAATGTCAGGCTTTTAATTGGGAATACTTAACCCGGGTCCCCGGAGATTGTGGGCCGCTTGCCAGGGCTCCTTGCTTTGGAGACCAGCCTTCAGCCCTTTGCACCGGGTCCTGGATGACATCCCCAGGTGTTCTGCCCACACTCGTGCCCTTCCTTATTAAATTGCCGTTTTCCTATTACGATGGAAAGGGGGACAGGAGTCAAAGCTGGCTGTGGGTGTCGTGGGTCTCTCTTCCGCCTGCCCTAGAGGAGCTGGGATCTTGCGAATGGCTCATCCATCACGCTGTTTCTGCAGTTCTGGCAGGCARCTTCTCTACCAGGATCTAAAGGAATAACTCTCAAAAGCTGTTTTGAAAGCTCCTCTTCCATGGCAACTTAATAGGTGCCAGCAATGCAGGCCTCCTGCGTTTTTGCTGCTCTGAAATCAAACTCAACTCCAAGCATGTTTTAGTATCATGGTGATAAAAATGTTTCTTTCTGCCTCATCCCATTGCATCCCTTGGTGCAAAACACTATATTTATTAAGCCAGGCTGCTATTCTCCTAGGTGTATTCCCTTAGCTGTGTGTACTTTTAAACCAAAACCAGATCCAAGCCCCAAAATGTTGACCTAAGGCTAGCTCCAGTGCCTAGGTTTTCATCTYGGTGATGGGTCGGCCAAGAGGTGCATTTGAATTTGGATCCGGATCTGAACTTCCATTTCTAATTGGATCAGATACTGGCTTCACAGACAGGCTGCTGCATCTAAAGCTTTTCCATAAAATGCACAGCTTACAGTAAAAAGGAAGCCCAGCTGAGTATACAACAGATGCATTCCTGGGTTCGGTTCGTAGCTGTTTGAGTTCAGAGCTGTTTCAACCTTTTGGGTCTTCCATGTGGATGTTTTTGTTTGGGCAGAAGGTATTTTGAGTGGCCTACTGTAATCTGTGGGCTTGAATGAACTCTAAAACTCCTGTAAAGTTTATTTCCAAGGGAATGGGGAGGTACTAATGCCATTGCACCGTGACCTACTGTGTGTATAGCTCCTACAGTTACTTCAAGAAAAATCAAGTCAATCTGGAAAGAGTGATTTCTAGGGCTAATGGGATCTTCAAGACATAGGCAGGCTTGGAGAGAAGACCGTGATCTATCACATCCTGGATGCCAGCCAACAAGATACTGCTGTCGTGAAAAAAAGGCCGGCACTATCCTGGCGTGTACGTCCTGCAAACAGTCCTTCTGTTCTCCTCTGCCTTGGGGAGGCCGTGGCTGGAAGAAAGTGATGAGATACTGACTGGCAGCCAGGAAAACATGATTTCTGGGGAGAGATGGAGTTATCTGGGCTTTTTAGCCTGAAGAAACAAAGTGAAGACGTGAAACAGTCTTCAAGTACATAAAAAGCTGTTACAAAGAATAAAGGAATAAACTTCTCCATGCTCATGATAGATAGGACAAGATGCCGTKGGCTAAAATCCTACCAGTTTAGGTCAGACATCAGGGAAAAATTRTAAGGATGGAGAGAGAGGAGCTGGGAAGGGCTTGCAGTTCCCATCGCTGGAGGTCTTTAAGCACATGGTAGATAAACATGTACCATAATTGGGCCTGCCTGGGGCAGGGGATGTCTCCGTGGCTTTTTGAAGGCCCTGTGATTCCAAGCGAGCATGATTTGTTTAGTCTAACAAAACAAAGACTGAGAGATCACTCTATAAATACATGGGGGGCTGGAGAGGGAAGAAGCGGTAAAGTAAACACACTGGAGAAAAAAAATGACTTTGAGGCAACTTTGGCAGGGTATGGACAAGCCCGGATGATGGTTAGGCTGGAGGAGGACTCTGTGCATGAGAGAGTCCCATCCAGGACAGCAAGGATCTTCTCTACCTCCCAAAGGGAAGGACCACAAAAAGCAGGGAGGAGCTCAGCAGTCTCTGGGTTAGGTTGCATGAAATGGTGCAACGGAAGGATCCTGAATTCCCATCCAGCCCCACATTCCTTAATGACGCTTAGTGAAAATATCTGATGAAACCATAGAAAGCCCTGTATTTCATATGGTTTCAACATAGGACTACGATTTCAACATAGCCCAGGCTTGCTGTAACCTTGMGCAGACTCATGTGGAAGGTGTCTCCTAGTGAACGCATCCTCGAGCGTAACTCGAACGTGTCCTGGCCAGCACAGGCTGTGACTGGGGCTGCAAACATCTGGTCAAGCTCAGACTGGACCTTCCCGCTGCAGGTGGCTGCTGTGCCCCRTAGGGTGGTGACCCACTGGTGTTTTGCTGCAAATGAAGTCCACATCTGGGCTCTTCATTCCCACCTTCAGCTTTCTAAGTCCTGCTTTCAGGCTCTGTGCCTTATGTTCCCCTTGAGAGCTCCAGACTTGCCCCCTAGGCTACCCCGGACCTAGAACAGCGGTGTAAATCATACAGGGAAGGATTAACTGCTGTTGTGTGGCAAACTGAATTARGGTCTTGTATTACATTAGCAGCAGCTGCAGCATCTGTATTGGCAGCTCCTGCCAACACGGGCTGCAGAAGGACCTGAGTGTGCTCTGTAGGCTCATTAAAGTCAGTCCCTGCTCTGATGGATTTGCTCCTTGTCTAGATGGAGAAACAGAGGCACGGGGGAGTGACAGCAGCTTACTCGGATGAGGGACAGCGTACCCCAAGAGCTGTGGGCCACCTGGCAGCAAGGTRGTGCCTGGTTGTCTCCTTCCCAGCACGTGGCTGGGTCTAGTGTCTATGCACACACAGCTAATTTGAGCTTGCAAATAGGCTTGYGGCCTCCTGGGAGGGTTGAGGTTCCTCACCATGCCCTGCCCAGCCCTGGTGACCACGGCTGCACCATGGGATGATCACCTGGGTAATTCACACATGCTGCATCTTTCTGTTGATATCCGACCCTCCTGCTGAGGTAGCTCTCAGTATTTCACTTCTCCTCCTTTCTGAAATATGCATTCGGCAGCTGTGAGGGAGCAGGGACCTCAGGGCCCTCTTTGACACGTCCCTGCCCGGCTGCTGACAGCTAGGACCAGAGAAAGCCGCCGCTTCGTGGCTGCAYTTGACAGCCCGGCTTTGCCCCCATGACTCCTCCTTGTTGCTTTCTGTCATGCGTCAGGGGACAGCCGAAAATCTCCAGGCAGAGAGACGGGCTGGAGCGTTCCCATGGAAGGGCCAGGAGCGAGATGGAAACTCCTGCTGGGGATGAGTCATGCTCCACGTGCGTGCATACGCCTGGAAAAACCAGCCAGTGGCAACTGCTTCCCATGCACGGTGGGAAGAAGGTGCTGGGGGGAGGAAGGCTCCCTGGTTCCTCTGGGGTCTCTTTTTTCGGCTTGCTTTTTTTTTAATGCAGGCTGCACACCCTGCATCAGCATCTCCCCATCCTCTGCCCTGGCAGGAGTTGCCCATCACACCCAACCACCCAGTCATCTTGCATGGGAGGATCAGGAGACCAAAAGAGGGAGAGGATCTCTCTGGGGGAGCCGGGCTGACACAGGATCACATCTCCGAGCAGGCGGCTTCCCGTTGCGCTCCGTGCGTTTTGAAGTGGCCACACACGGGCACTCTCAGCCCCTCTGGTCCCCGGCACGGCGGGGTGGGACCATGGCGTGGGAGCGAGCTGTCGGCGCGCTGTGTTGCGGTAGGTGCTGTATATACACTCCCGGCCTCCAGACATTTTTAGCCTAAACAGAGAAGTGAGGGGGAGCAGCTGAGATTTCTTTTTTTTTTTTTTTTGCAAAACGGTTTTCCTCAGAAAATGCTACTCGTCCTTGCATGTGCAGCTCTAAGCCTGCATGGCTTACCAGGTTTCAACACATTTTCGTTATGAAAAGGCTTTGCATGTCTTTTCTGCTCTAAAATAGAAAGTGAATTTTTAGGCTGGGGTTTAAGTCAGGTTGGGGAGGAACAAAAGAGCCGGGAGTCAAACCTGGCTTTCACATGACTGCCCACTGCCCAGCTAGTATGGCAAAAAGTACAGGGCGATTTTTTCTTTTTTGCCCAAATTCCTTGCTTTTTTTCTTTTCCCAGAACAGGACAAACAAATAAGTGCTGAAACCCCAGCCCTTTGCAGGATGCAAAAAGTATTTTGCTTTCCAGCTCCAGAAGAGACACTACCCCGTTTTATAGACGCAGCAATCAAGCTGTTTGCTTACTGTCACCGAGAGGCAAAGCTGGCTGCAGGCACAAAGGTCCGTCTGTGCTGCCCGGCCTGGGAGCATCCTCAGGGCACTTGGTGCTTTGCGGTACCAGTGCCACAAAAGGGCAAGGTCTGGATGTGCACCAAACCCCTCCGCCTCCTTACCCTTGCAGTGAACCACCTCTGCAACCCTCTGTCCCTGGGATTTTCCCCATATGGTCTTCCTCCGGTTCAGCTGATGAGCAGCCCATTTACTTCCATGATGTTTTGACTCGAGATTGAGTAGAAGCCAATGTCCACCAGCAGCAACTGGACTGCTGCATTTATTGCTGCTATCCACTCGACATTTAGCATTTTATTTTCTGAAAAATGCTCCTGGCCTCAGTCTCTCTATGTGCACTGAACCATTGCGTGCACCCTGCGGGAAACATCTCCTGCTCGTGCCTCTCCAGCAAGGCTGAAACGCTCCTGTTCGACCCCCTTAAAAACTGTTTGTCAACCAGGCAGTACTGGAGAAGGTTTAGGTGGAGAGGGAGCAGCGTTAAACCCGCTTTGAGCGTGGGCTTTGGTTCTGGAGCTGCAGAGTGTAATCCATGCTTAGCTTTGCTGGCGTGCAGACTTTGTGCACTGGGAGAATAATAAACCGCCCCCCGGGCTGAATTTCTTGCTGATGGCTGGAATTTGAGGAAATCCTGCTAGTTTCTAATCTTAGGCTGCTTTTCCTGGGCAGTTTATTCCTTTAAATAGAAAGGCTTAAACGGGATTGACTCCTACAATCCTTCTGCTCCAGGCTAGCTTGTAATCTTTAGCGGCCAGCGATGGGCATTCGCTCTGCAGCGCACATCCTTCCTGCCTCTCCTGAGCGGGGAAAGCAAGGCTCAGGTGGTCTCACCTTGTGCCTGTTTGTCCCACCTTCCGGAGCCGATGA
Organism: Casuarius casuarius; assembly: GCA_003342895.1. NCBI lineage: Eukaryota > Metazoa > Chordata > Aves > Casuariiformes > Casuariidae > Casuarius > Casuarius casuarius. The sequence goes on along the minus strand of PTFA01000001.1, from coordinate 14,602,990 downwards.
CCAGTTTCAGACAGTCTCAATGGGCAATAGCAGTCTTTAAACTTCGCGAAATTGGGTGTGCAGAGAGATCTAAATGGCCCGTAGGGGAAAGGCTGGAATATGAGTACAACCCAACCCTTACGAGGCACTAGAGAATCCACGTGGCAGAGTCTCTATGGCCACAAGGAGCCTAATTAGCTGAGATGGAGCAAGAGCACCTACCAGAAACTCACAGCTCTTGGCAGGACTGAGATGGGATCTTGGCTTTCCATGGGACCTGTGAAAAGAACCACTGTCCATCCAAGACCTGGAGGCCCTGGACAGACATTTTCCTCTTTCTGAAGTACAGACAAAGCCTAAGTCATTCGGCTTCTCTTATTCCTCCTGGCTGGTCCTCCCATTCCCCGTGCAGACTCGCAGGCTCCATGCGTCCCATCTGTTCCTAACACACGGTGAGAAACAGCTGCAGACTGATGGGGGAGAGCAACCCAAAATGCCGGGTCTCAAAACCTATTTCATCTCTAGCTTCTTCACATTGATCTGCCTCATTTCTGGGATGTGTTCCTGGGAAGTCTATCAGACTTCTATCTTCTTCTATCAGGTCAGAGGATTGGCAGTGGGGCTGGGGGACAGGGACAACTGCTGGCATTTCTTTGCTGGAGCAGTGGGCACATCAGTGCCAAATGCAACCACAGGCATCAGCCGTGCAAACACTGCCCTGTTAGGCTTCCTGCGCTCACCTGGGCTTGCTTGCTTCCTAGCCTGGGTTGATTCAGTTGTACCATGTCCCTGGAGCACCCCTCACTCTAAAAATATTCCAAAGACCTCCAAAAATGCAATACACTAATAAACCCATGGTGGAAGATAAATGCTGTTGAAAGGAGGGTTAGAGATGGGTAAATCTTGAGACTTTTCCCCCAAGTAAGACATTTTGGAGTTCTTAATTGGGTTATTAATTCAGATGAGCCTTAATTCTAGTATAATTAATGGAGTAATTTGGCCAGGCATGAGAGCCAAAGGCAGAAAGGTGTCTAAGTGGCTAGAAATCACTCTGCTGAAGAAATCCTCATGGAATAGCTAGTGCCAGCAGTCTGGGTCCAGCTCAGAAGGAGGGCAATTGGGTAGCACCATCTGGAGAGATGTGCTGGCTCCAGATGTGCCTGCGGATTGGCAGGGAAAGGACCCCGCTGTAGCTGGTCTGCTAGTACATGTGTCTGCAGCTCCCCAAGGTTCCTCCTGGGCTGTCAGAGGCCCACGTGAGATGGAGTGGGAGCAGCAGGTCATGGACCAGAAGAAGGGTGATGGGCCCATTGCTAGACCTCCCCAGCTCTGCAGCCCCAGGCCACAGTCTGGGACCTGGCAGAGCAGAGAAGAGTCCACGCATTGCACTGTATGTTAGGGAGATACAGGCCTGGCCAGGGGGAAACTTGAGACTAGGTGTATCTCTCTGAGACGTGGTATGGCTGGGCATGAAGAGCTCCATGAGAATGCAGCCACTTTTGGGGAGAAATGCTGCACCAGCCATGCTCCGTACCTGCTGTTCACTAAAGGTGTCCGTTCGCAAGAAGTGCAGCAGGAACCTCACTAGACCCTTGGATTGCAACCATGCAAGGACACCAAGGCTCGTACCCTCATCACGGGATCTTTCAGGTGAACTATCTGGGATGCTGTCTAAAGCCTTTTTGTTTGGTCTGGAAGGGAGCACCTTTTTCATCTACTCTGACTTGTATATAACGCAGGTCAGAGAGCATTGTCCCCCCACAACTTGCAATGGCATAAAGAGATGTCTTTTTCAGGATAAGCATTTACATATTTTTTCAGGATGACCATTTATACTGCAGATCTCCAAGGGAGAAGCCCACTGGCAAGCAAATACATCTTTCTCCACGATTTTCTAGTAGGATTTGCAGTAGGCGGTCACAGACTGGAGAGCTTGGCTGCCTTTTCAGTGGTGCTGTTTGCTGCAGAAATCATTTATTTTTATCCTTGTATGGAATATTTTTTTTCTTGACATTTGTGCTGAAATCTTTGTGTTTGTGCTAATGCAGCTAAGCTCCCTAACTTTACAAGGTCTGTCCTACCACCCTCCTCTGACCACAAAGCAAGACACCAACCCTGGCTTTACCCATCCTCTTCCTCACCCCTGCAAATCCTTCATCCTAAACCTATCCCTGGCCCTTCTCCTCAGCTAGAAGAGCAGGTCCCAGAGAGCAGGTCCTATATTGGAGTTGGTGCAGGAGCTGCTGCCCTGCTCACAGATGTGTTACTGCATGTTGGCCAATGGTTAGTAATCTGTTCTCATGTTGGGCAGCCCCATCAGTGGGGGTACAAATGTCAGAGGAGGAAGAGCTGTCTGAGTACAAATTGCTATTAACGAAACACACTGAGCTGTCACAGGCCTGTCACCACCCTCCAGGGTTTCTTCTGGCAGGGTCACCATGAAGGTGTCACTTCATGAGGAAAGGTTATTGCCTGACCCTGCCTCCACCTCAGCCCCTTCAGATGGTCCATGTCTCCTCGTGCAAGAGGTGTGATGCTATCCCTAACCTGTGGCTGCCCTTGCAGACCTGTCCTGGGACATGCAGAGCAGTCCCTCTTGGTTGCTCCATCGCACTGAGTCTAGGAAGTTCTCCACCATGCAGGCAGCATAGTCTAGGAGAAATGAGTCCAAGAAGCTGAGTTTGGATTTAAAGGAGAGTTTCCTGGCTGGAGCAGGTTATCCATATGAGGTGCCCTTGCTGACACACCCAACAGACACCAGAATAACATCTGTCTGCCTGAGGACAGCACAGAGCGCACCAGATGGTGCTTAAAATACCTATCCTCTAATCCCCCTCTCTTTCTTTCCAGGAACTTGCTAGCTGTATGGACACTGCTCACAACCACCCTAAAAGAGAAGTCCTGGTTATTTCTATTAAGCCCTTGATTTCCTCTTTCCTTTCTTTCAGCTATAAAATGGGAAAAATGAACACCTAGGACAAGGACAGGTACTGGAGGGACAGCACGGAGAACCTTCCACTCTGCAGGTATGGTGGGAGCTCATCTGGACCACGGGAGAACCAGATCTTCCTCCAGAAGATGATCTTCTCCATTTATCCTACCTAGGAGTTACCTATTTGCTCTTTTGTATGTGGCCTCCATTTTCTTTGTCCTCTCCTCCTCCTGAAGAACAGGTCACAGGCAGAACATGGGTACAAACCCCTAAAAGAGCTTTTAGCTAATGTCAAGGTTCAAGTCTTTTTTTAGGCCCCCTGTTCTGGCTAAGTTCAGTAATAGAGTGAAGCAATGCTGGGTCTGGATTTTCAGCCCTATTTGCAGCTTTAAGAGCATATTGCTTTCATGGGACAAATTTCCAGGTCAAGATGAGCTGGAAAAACCACCCCAGCGTCTCTGCTAGGACCTGCCCCTAAGATGAAATGAATTTTATGTGCTTGGTCAGAGCAGAGGCCAAGCAGGGAATGAGGCCAGAAAAACAGTGGGTCATGTTGAAGTTTCTTTTTTTCTTCACTTGACTCTGAAATAAAAATATATCTCAAGATTGTTTTGGGATTAACAGGAAAAAAATTCATCTTGATGGGAACCATCTGTGACTGGGAGATGCTGGCTGCTCTCTGCTTTCCACCCAGTGCGCAGACACTGTTTTTAAGGCGTGTTCCTCTCCCAAATATTATTCCTTTCATCCCCGTGCTGGTCAGAGGAATCTCAACTATTTAAGGAGGCCTTTCTTTCTGGATGAGGCCAGCATTAAAAAGCACCAGCAGCTCATTGCGCCTATATAGCATAATATTTGCTTTCCTCATTATAACAGCGCTGCGCAGCACAGCTTGCCGGTGGCTGCTGGTTTTGCTAGCATAAATACTGGAAGCATCTTCACTGTAACCTTTCCACCCCAGACGTTACCTCATGTGCAGAGCAAATTTGCCACAGCCTCTCCAATCCATACTGCAAACCAGAGTGGGGGGAAAGCCACCCCAAGCAGCAGAGCTGCCCTTGCTCTGCATCCGCTGGGTGAAAATCAGCATATTTGCGCCAAGGCGTAAAGCACTGCAGTGATTGCCGGGGTAGCTGTTAACCCCACATAGGGATTGGGGCATCTGCCAGTAAAACGTGACCACTTCTGGGTTGGAGGCTTCCCAATGGGAGGATAAAAAGATGATAAAAAATGCTGGAGATTGTTCAAAGTAGGAAAAAGCGTCTTAGACCTGGGGAAAGAGGGGAAACTGCATTCACCTTGCCTGGCCAGGCAGCCAGCCCTGCCGTCCCGGACTGCACTGCATCCTTGGAGCCTCATCTGATGATTGCTGAAGCTCCCTTGGGCGTCATCCTGCCCCGGCACCGTGGGACACGGGGGACAAGGAGCCCTTGCGGCGAAGTCCTGGCTTTTAGCCCCGACCCACCCAGTGCCCCCAGTACAATGGGACCATTCTGCTGCTGGCAACCACGAGGCAGCAGCAGGAGCTCTGCCAGCACAGCTTGGGTTGCAGAGGTGAAATCCTTGCTGCGGCCAGGCCCTCCGCCTTCTCCAGCTATTTCGCACCGCTCTGATTTCAGCCGGGAGAGCCCAGACGCCATCTGAGGAATCCGGGTTTGAACGCAGAAATAAACCCGTCTGGGTTGTAAGCACGTCGCATTAGTGATGGGAAAGTCCAAACAGGGCAGAGGGGCATCACGAAGAAACAAGCTGTGCGCTCTCAGCTCTCAACGTGGGGCTAGAAATCCCACGGGAAAAGGCTTCTTGGAGGATTTGCGGCCAGAAATCGTGAGCTGATCCGGGAAAAGACGGGCAGTGCATAGGCATTTCTGCCCTTAGGCTCAACCCCTGCTATTTTAAGGTGCTTGTGCTCTCCTGCACGTGCATCCCATGCTGGATGGCTGCACGTAGGGTCTTGCTCGCTCTTACTCCTGCATCACCGCAGTGGCCCCCTCATTACATTCCCCTTCTTCCTACGTGAGCCCATTAGTTGACTCTTTTTTGGCTTGCTTTCTCATATATTTGGGATGTGTTTGTGTGTGTGTGTGAAAGTTTCAAGTAAACCCAGCGTTCGGGCAAAATCAGCTCTGGGGCTGACAGCTCTGCCCTCCTTAAAATCCTCTCCACGAGCCCAGACCACTCAGATGGTGGCTAGGAGAAGTGGAGTTTTGCAAGGAGGACTCATCTTTCTGAGATCTTGGATGAAGGTTTTATGGGACAAATACTCCCCCAAACGCCAGTCCGACTTCATTAGGCCGGTGTGTTCGTGCACACTCGTCTGCACGCTGTTGCTGATGCTCGGACAACCGAAATCATATGCACTCCCTCCTCCACCACAGACACACACTGTATTTCATCCATCAAAAAGTAATTTACAGATTAAATGTATTATGCAGAGTATTATGTAGAACGACATTATATTATACCGGGAAGAAAATGTACTGTGTTGCTTCTTTTTTTAGTGAAAGGGAGGGGAATGGGTTCGCATAGTATTTTTCAGACAACAAGATTTTGAACTCTGGGGCTCTAATTTCTGCACTGTCTGTGCAAACGTGCTCCGTCACAGGGGCACTTGGCCAGAGGCCATGATGGGCCTTTCATCCCTGCCTGCAGCTAAAGCCCCCGTTACGAAGTCACCAAACAGAGACCTGAACACGCCGCGTCTTCATCCGAGAAGACTCCAGGATGGAGATAATCAGCAAACTGATGTTCCCTTTTGCCTCGCCGAATAAGGGATGCTTTGTTCAGGGATACAGGCTGGGTCTGTGGCAGAGCAGCTCGCGAGAGATTTTATTTCAGCTACCTGCAAAGCAGCTATGAGAAGAATGTCAGAGGTTCCTCTCAGTCTGGAGGAAGGGAGAGATACTAACCCAAGGTATTGTTTAATATTAACTGCACCGGTGCACATCTATGAAAGGTTTGATTGTGTGTCTATCTGTGTTTGTATACCAACATCACCTCCAAAGCCATGTTAATGTGGCTGAAGCCTTGCACGGGCTGGGGCAGATGAAAGTCCTCCCGAAGGCAGCTGCACTGACGATCGTTTTTGTCAATAAAGACGGATTTCTGTGTTGGCACCGGAAATTTAAGCCGTAAGCCCAGATCTGCCCATGCTCGGTGCTGTGCAGGTGCGGAACAAAGAGATAACAGAAATGCCTGTGATTAATGTTTTAGATAAGAGAAACCAAGGGGCCGGCCAGCAGGGAGGGCAGGGAAACAATGAAGCCCTGTTTGCACGGGGACGCCGGGGAACGTCTCTCCTGGGACATCCGCGGGGTTTGCGCCTGGCCGGTTCCCCGAGGAACAGCTATCGCAGGCTCTCCCCGGCGGCAAAACCCACCTGGGTTTCAACACAAGCAAGGCTTGGCCTTCATACTCATCCTCTCTCCTCCTTTACAGCTCCTTGGCCCAGATGTTATCAGCGGCGGCTTTGGGGAAGCTCCTTCCCACGAGGGCAGGGAAATGCTGCCTCACGAGATGACAAACGTTTTTTTCTTTCACTGCCGTTTCAGCCACATTTGTTTATTAGGTGGATCATTTCCAGGATCTAAAAAACTTTAATAAACTGAGTCATTTTGACTCATCAATTTGGAGATGGCTTTACTTACGTGTCCTGAAGCTGTCACAATATATCTAAAGGCTGTCTGGCAGAGGATGGATAGCTATTCCCACCTACAGCTAAATACACATTTCAAAAAGCATCTGAAGGTTTAAAATAACCTCGTTTGCCACAGATTATATATTTGGGGCTGGACTTTCCCTCCCTAAGCTACCTTCACTCAGGGAATCACCTGAACCTGAGGAAGATGCTGGTGAATGGTTTCCAAAAAGGGCAGAAAAGGACCCTTGGGCTGGCTAGTGGTGCCTAGATGTTCCCTTCCAGAAGCAAAAAACTATATAACGATCTTAATTCATACCTTCTGGGGTTTGGCTCATGCATCCTGGAGTATGTAGCTCCCCCGCTCCTGTGGTCCTGCTGTGTCCTCCCAACCCTTGAGAGCAGCGAGCAGAATAGCAGGGCTGAAGGCCCATCCTGCCCGTACACTTATTTATCTGCGTGATGCTGGTTTGTTTGGAAAGAGGGGAGGAAAGGAGATATAACTTGCTCCTCAATACAGGGAGGAAGCAGACTGACTGGTCCGGCCATGTATCACATCCCAGCTGATAGCTCCACTGGCTGGGTCAGCCTGCTCGGTCGGTTTTAGGTCTACATTAGAAGATATTTTGCTCCTTTGAACATCTTCATGGTGAGGCCAGATGTACTCTTTCTACTAACAACAGGTGTCTGCAGTCAGCACGCACATGTTTTGTGATCCAGACCAGCTGCAGACCTTAGAGGGATGGGGAGGGAGACGTCTGATCGAACTCCCTGCCCCTCAGCCGAGCTGGAAACGGAGCCATTAGTCCAGTATTAGATCCAGTTATTTATTTTACGGCTTCACTAATTGAACACAGTTATGAAGGCCTCTGGCACTGGCAGAGCTTTGGTGGTGAAGGCCGATGTGAGAGGCAACAGGAGTTCTTACTAATGTGCGTCTATTCTTTTCCCTGTAACAGACCTGGATTTATCCTTTGTCTCTAACTGAGACACTTGGGATGCAGGACTGAGACTCGCCATCAACTCAGTGTAGATTCCCTTCATGGCAATGGGCGTCAAAGTGAATTAAGATATCTGCACAACAAGATCATGCGCCACTTCCCACCTCACCTCCAGCAGAACCTACAAGAGGCTGTGGACGAGCTGATGGCACCCACTTTCCTCCAGCCAAGCCCTTCGAAGGGCCATGGTGGAAGTCCAGGAGTTGTCTGCATGAACGCACTGCTACAGGGCAACGTACTCCAGGACTTCAGAGGAAACAGACAGCACAGGGCACTCTTCCTCCTCTGAAATCTTGATGGAGACAGAGGTCTCTTGCCTTGTCGTTGGACCAACATCAGCACAAAGATCACTCTGGACAAAGGAGCAACAAGACAAAGTCCTGCAGCTTCTTCTGTATCTGGGCCTATTTCCTCTGATGCTTTTTGCATTTGCCCTGTCAATTTTTGGGCTTGCCTGTTCCTCACTGATAAGAAACTATCTATCTCTCCTCTCCCTACAGGCATTTGCAGATCTTGCAAAGACAACCTGTACCTTGCTACTCTTCCCCACCTCTGCCCCCAAGGGAGAAGCATTTCTCTGTTGTTGCCTGTCCCTCTGCTCCTCTCCTTATGCAAAATGAGTTGGCTGAAATCCAGGAACCTCTCAGGTCCCAAGGGGGAGAACCTGCCATCCCTACCTGTTCATGTCCACCACGGGAAACGCAAACCAATTCCCAGAAGCTTCATTCAGGAAGGAGCCACTTGACAAAGAAGCCTGCACCGCATTTTGGGTCACTTGCTGGGAAAGTTCATCCTTTGCACAGCATTCGGCTTGTGCAACGAGGAATTGCGTGTGTCCCCGGTCGGCTTCGTGCCGAACTGGAGTACGGCGGCTGACTTGGCAGGGAGATGAGCGTGTGATAGCCAAGAACATGCTCCAACGCGGGCTAACCTTTGCCCAGGTGTACTCCGCTCCCCTGTTCAGGGGCTAGATTGCACCTTCCACAGATAGGAAAGACGAGTAGATACCTCGTGTGACCTGCTTAAAAATATACCTTATACAACACCCTACGTTTATTTATATAGTATTCTATACTGAAATACCGTCCCTGCAGCAGAGAAGCATCCAGTCTGAGATAAAGACATCAAATGGGGAGAATTCTGCCTTCATTCCTCGGTAGTTTCTTCTCACAGCTAAAAAAAAAATGCCCATTCATCTTCTCAATTGACTTTGCTGTTGACTTCCAGCTGCTCGGTCTTTGTGCAGATGTGCTCAGGGCTAATTTTGTGCTGAATGACATGCCACAAAGTCGAAGCGTTTTTATTCTGGTGGTGGGGGGGGAAAGGAGGCAGGAAGCTGGCTGCAATTCTCTCTTCCAGAGCATGCCGGGATGAAATTAGTCCTATTTTTGCATGAATATGTGGACCATCAATATGGTCACAGTTCCTCCCTCATGCGGGGAGTCTTCAGTGCAGTAATTAGGGTCGGCTGAGCCAGAGCAGGGCATCCAGGACCCGATTTACTGGCAGACCTGCAGCGATAACCCGTACCAGTGACTTTCCTCCTATTTTAAGTACATTCCTCTTATCTCTGGCTGAAAGGGTTGCGGGGCCGCTGGTTAACCTACCGCTGAGCAGGCAAACACAGTTGTTGTGCAAACAGGCAAAGTGTTCCCTGACTTAGCGGACTAGCGATATCTTCGTCTCCAGTTGCTGGGTAACATCAAACACTCGCATACTCTCAGTCAAGGATCTCTTTGGGGCTCGTGATCCAACCACTGCCACCGCCACGGGAACGGATACCTTGTGCGGGCTTGTCCGGGCAGACCGACGAAGAAGAAAGGATGAAAAAAAGCTGCAAAACCCAGAATATAACAGCAAAGTGCCTCTGCAAACGCTCCCTGCAAATGTGATCACGGTCAAATAATGGGACCTAAGGGCACACTTGCAGCCAACGCTCTCCTTACGCGTATTATCGGTGCAAAAGCCTTAGAGAAAGAATTAGGAAAAAAGCACCTGAATGAAAATCTCTGCAGCACAAACACAGGAAAACGCAGACCTCCCCCCGGTTTGTCCTGCATTCCCCGAGTGTTTGCACGAGCAAAACAATAGCGTGGCCCTCACCACGCTTCCTTCCCCTTCCCAGGGCTCTCCCGTCGGTCGGATGCTGCTGCAGGCCACTGCGGTGGGGATTTACCTCCAGCCGGCCTCGTATGCATGGACAGACGGAGAGAGTGCACAGCGTGGCAGCGATGGGAGGCTGTACCCTTACCCCTTTTCCTGCTGGAGGTCTTCTAGATAAATTCAGCTTTGCCTCTTTTGGGTCTCAATCTTTAATTCTGGAGATCGCCAGATCTCCAGTTTTGTATTTCCATGCTGGGAAAAAAACCCCAAAAATCTCTTCTGGATCAAGTTTTCCCATCCATAAATATATAATAAAATGCCTACAGGATTGAGTGCAAACTCTGTCCCGTGCCCATAGGCCCAAACTTGCCCCTGGTTTCAATCGTTGGCACTGAGCAGGGTCTTGCTGGAAAGTGCAGTGAGCTGAAATCATGATCACGTGCTGTGAGCGTCACGGAGCAAAAGGGCTTTAACGAGACCTCTGTAGGTGCCTCATTTTGAAATAAATGTGGCTGGGGATATAGGCACGAGCATGTTATGAACACCAGCCATGCCAAAGGGAGATGTTTAAAACAGCTTTGAGCATTCAAGGCTCTAAATTACACGTTCGAGTAGGATAAGGAACTTTGAAATCTGAAAATACTCCCCCAGTCCAAAATGTCGTCTTTTTTTCCTAAAAAAATTCCGATGAAATTTCCTTCCATCGGCCACCCTGTGACTTTTTTTGACATTACATGGCCTTTAGCAGCAGAAGTGCTGATAGCAGGGGGAGAGATGGTCTCTCTCTGCTCGCTGTTCCCCTTTTCGCAGCTGCTTGGAGAGAAAACCCTTTCCCAGCCCCGCATCCCTGGGCGGGAGCATCCTCAGTGAAGGCTGTGTTGGATTCAACTGGCAAAGTCGGGGGAAAAAAATTCAGAAAATGTACAAACCGAGATTTCTTTTTTTTTTCTGAGGCATTTTACTCAGCTAGATTTGAGCAAAAGTACGCAGGGATGGTAAAAAGCAGATTATTGGCTGACATTAAGGGCAGCTGCAATGTTTCTGGAATCTCAAGCAAGAGAGTATTTTCTAACAGTGCCAAAACAAAGTATTTTTGCCCTTAATCTGACAAAGGGCTGGACTGTTTTTGCTGAAATTAGAAAGAGATCATCGCTAGGCAGAGACCCAAGCATGTAAAATTTCAGCCTGGTTGTTTAAAGTCTGGCAGAGTCGCAAGCACCGACGGTCATGACTTTGTCACAGGTCTCTAAATACCTGCTTCTCCCCCTCGCGCTCCCATCCCTGAAGCTGCAGGAGGAAAAAAAAGATCAAAAATGAGTGCTAAAGCACTTAAATGGGCCCGGGCACCAGAAGGCACAAAAAAATGCACCCACAGGATATACTTTCATCAGGGTTTGAGTTAATCACAGCTTTGAGGGACTCGCGACTTTGAAACGCCTGCCGTCAGCAGGACTGCAAGGAAAAGTGTTTGGCAAACAGCTACCTCCCTGCAACGACGTCTTCTGCTGTGATGTGACCCTGGGTCTCCTCCGCTGAGGCTGGGGATCGTCCCTTCGGATCAGGTTTTATATTCTGATTTTTCGCCTTTGGGCTGCTCCTTGGAGGCGAGGGAAAGCTGTGTCCATCTTATATTCCTGCATCGCCCTGGAAGAGAGAGACGGTTGCTAGTGGGTTACCAGCGTTTTCTGTGTCTGTAAAGACGAGTCTGGTATCTGTCTCATGCTCGCTTTTTATTTGACAGCGTGTCTCACGCTTTTGCACCATGAGGACCATGCACAGCTCTGGGCATGGGCTAAAAGGCTGGAAAAGGGCCAATTTGCAGAGAGAGAAATGGACCCTCTGGTCTAACGTAGGTATGTGGATCAAGAAAGGCAAAAGACTCAAGAAAATTCGGTTTTGCCTTTGGTGCCTAGCCAGCCCAGATGTGTTCCTCACGGTGATTCATTCGTGTGGTCAGAGCAGAGAGAAATCAAGTCCTGAGCGTGGTGTAGACACGATGAAATGCTCATCGCTTCCCCGAACCGGCTGCGACGTGAGGACCCGGCGCTGGGACAACCGCAGGCACGTGTGTAAATGAGGTCCGGGGGACCAGTCCGTGGTGCACATGTACCTGCACACTTGCAACACCGGGATCTAATGGAAGATCAAGTGCAGCTGGTGGAAACGGGTGGAAAAATAAGTATTAGACAGGTAGGAACGGGCACATTTACAGGAGCGAGGGAAATCGAGAGACTGCAAAGCCCAAGCCTGGCGCCCTGTCACTTCCCACCTCCATCCCACCGCGCGCGGGAGCACCCGATTGCACAACCCCCTTGCGTCCCTCCTAGCAGGCTTTGAGACGCTATTGCCTTAGCTATAAATATCCCAGAAAGATAAATACGAGCCATCTATTTTCCCTCCTGACCGCCCGGCTCCTCACTGCCAAGGGGGATTTACTGGTGCCCAGTTGACCGCGGGGCCGGCTGGGCTCTTACGGGACCAGTATTTTTACTATGATCCATGGAGGTTTTCCAGCCCGGCTTTTATATTTGAGCTGCACCGTGCGTGGATGCACGCGCGTGTACCCACACGGCGCTCCGTGGGGCGGACGATTCCCGGCCGTCCCACCGGCGAGGAGGAAGATGACGGTGGAGGAAGGCTGCGTCGCCCAGTAGAGGAAGGGGAAAGGGGGGACGGGGCTGGAGGAAGGTGTTGGCTGCCTTTTCGGGGCTCGGCGTCCCCAAACCCCGCGGACCCCGGAGCCCTCCCGGCGTGGGGCCGAGCGCCCCGATGCGCCCAAAGCATCGGGGCGGGTGGAGGTTCCCCCACGGCGGCGACGCCCCCTAAATGCCCCTCGGGGGGGGTGTCCGCGGTGCGGAGGGTCCCCGCCGGGCAGGGTGCCGCAAGCCTCGGGGAGCAGCCTGCCTCCTCCTCCTCTTCCTCCTGCCGCCGGCCGGGGCGGAGCCGCCCG
>PTFA01000001.1:14491429-14590178 GCA_003342895.1 Casuarius casuarius | reverse complement strand
GTCCCCGCCGGCCGCGGGCGGGCAGCAGCGCTCGGCGGCCCGGGGGGGTCCCGACGGCTGCCCCGAGCCTCTCCCAGTGGCGGCAGGTAAGGGCGGGGGGGGGGCGGCACTGGTGGCACTGGGAGGGGACGGGGGGGGGGCTTTTGCATGCCCGTACCCTGCGCGGAGAAGGGGGGTGCAAGGTGCCCCCCGGGTGGGTGCGATGCTGAGCCGGGGTATTTAACACATGCCGGGTTTGCCCCACCTAAAAGGCGCTTCTTTAGCCCCAAAAGGTGCTTCGCTACCCTCCATGCCCCCCCCAAGGGTGGCTCACCTGGCTGGGAGCATCCCAAGGTGATGCTCCCCGGTGCTGCTGGGCGGCGGGGGGACGCGGGGCAGGAGATGCCCGCTGCCCTCTCGGGTGTCCGGGACCCCCCCTAATTGCCAGGGGTTGGATCCGGTGTCTGGGACCCCCCCAGTTGCCAGGGGTTGGATCCGGCCACCCCTGTTTCTCCATCAGGCCATATTCACTTTGTGCCGACCAGCCAGGTAACGCTTCGTTTTCGAGATGCCGCTCCCAAAATATCGGCGTCCGCAGCGCCCCGCTGCCCCGGGGCTTTACGCTGGGCTCGTCGGGCGCCTTAAAACCCCGAGGCAGCAAAATCCTGGGAGAGACTTGGACTTGCTGTCCCTTGCCCAGGCCACCCGGTGCCCATCCAGCACCCGAGCCCTTCGTGGCACCGGGAGGGACACTGGGCTCCCAGTGACGTTCCCCAGGAGCAAACCGCTATCCACCTTCAGCACCTGGTATTTGGTGCCGGCAGTGAGAAGATAGGGTGGGAGAGGGTGAACGTGGAAGGTCTCATCTTGCCCTTGACACTTGGCAGAAAAATCACTTGGAAAGGGAAAAAAAATCAGGAATGGAGAGAAAAGGGGGAAAAAACCCCCAACCCCTCGCTGCTGTCGTATCGACGCTCTCTCCCGAGCCCGCTCCAGCCCCGTATATCCAGCGCCTCAAAAACTAGGCGTTGAAGAGTTGCAGCTGAAACGTGAGCCTGCTGCTGGAAACGGTCTGTTGTAGCGATTCCCGATGTCGGAGCTACAAAATCTCACCCTGGCCTGATGGAAACGGTGATTCTTCAGCCGGGGGGGAAAAAAAAACAACTGGCTTCTTCAAACTCACCGTACTTTGCTTTTTAGGGGTGTGTTTGCACAGCTACGGTTATTATTTGCAATCCTGCTGGCTTAAGGGTTATTTTGGGGCTGGAAAGGGGATTATGGCTATATGATCCGAATAGTCATGACAATGCYGMAWGMAAAATTAARAAAAAAAAAAAAAAAAAAGAAGAATTAGGTTTCTCTTTGTTGCCGCTTCCTCCCCGTGCGAAGGAAAACGAGCGCTCATTCAGTGAACCCCTGAAGGTTGTTTCTGCGTTAGGAAGTTAGGCGGTGCGGAGGGCACGTTAAACCCGAATACGCCGCTCAGATCACGCCCTCCCCTCTGGGTGCTCACACGACTGCCAGGAAATTTTAAAGTTAGCCTTTTTGCTTATTCTTCAAGAGCTTTTTTTTTGGGGGGGGGGGAGAGGGTTGGAGCACACACGGATGCAGAATAAATGTCTCCTTCCTTCTCTCCTCCTTACAAACCGCTAGCTTGTGCTTGGCAGGGGTGGCTGGGGAAAAGCTGAAGTCAATGGGCTTCCTGCCTTGCGTTTCGTCTGGCGTGTCCACGTTCGCTGGCCACCGGCCTGCGGCGCAAAGCAGTCCTCAATACACTACCCAGCCTTTGTCTACCTGAGCAGCGCTTCTCGAAGCCTTAAAGGCTGCTATTTTAGCATATTTTCCTCTGTCGAGACTTGAAGCGTCTTCAAACCACCGCTCAAACAGCACTCGGCTGCAGAGTACTTTGCAATTTAGAAGCTGCTGCTTCTGTGGGGGATATAAGCTCCGCTTTGAGGCAGAGTTAATTTTAGAGTGGGTGTCTCCATCAAGCTGTACTTTTTCTATTAAATAAGCATGTTTTGCACGTTACTGCTCTTCCCTGCAATGAATTCTGCACTGGAAGGCAAAACCTGACTGATGTTTGTCTTGCGCGTCCACGGTGAATAGCACAAAGGAAATGAATTCCGGTCCCATCGATTATTCGGCGTGGGGTTGTCCTTTGCGGGAGCTACTGGCTTGGAATTAATGATAACAGCTTTAATTTTAGCAGGGAAACAAATTGCTCTTGTGACCCAGGAAGATTATAATGAACCGGCTGCAAGGGCCGGGGGTTGTGTCTTGCACTTTTTGCTACAAAGTGCCATGCATGCTTGATCTCGTTTAAAAAAAAAAGCCCTAAAACCACTGACGCTGGTGTTAGACTCTGTGAAACACCATGGCAATTTAATGTGCTGCTGTGGGGGTTACGGTAGCCCACGGTTGCAAATGCTGTCCCAGATGGAGGTGGGGATCCAGCTCATTCACACCGACCGTTGTTTGCTTAGAGGCACTTCGGAGCTCACAGGTGGTGGGAGCTGGATCTGGGCCCTCTTTTCACAGACACACCTGCAGGGAATATTGTCCTTTAACTTGCTTTGGGAGTCTTCCCAAGGGTGAAAATAGAGGGGTAAGATCTCAGCTTGGAGGTGATTTCAGCCTTGGAGAAGGCTCTGTCCTGGCCCTGCGCCTGAGACATGTGGGGTGGACGCACGTGGCTAAATCTAGCTGGTGGGAAATTACACATTGCTGCAAGTGTTTCTCACCTTCTGGGAATGTAGAGCTTGCAGTGCTGGTTTGAAACTCCTTTTTAGCAAGAAATGCAGCTGGGGGGGCCTGTGCTCCTGCCCCAGGGAGCTTTAAGGAGATGCTTTGCTCCTCCTTGCTCATCGATGAAATGGAGGGCTTCACCTGGAAGCCCCTGGGCTGCTGCCTTAATGAGGCTTCATTAAACTGTTGCAGCTGATGAGTTTGCTCTGAGGAGATTCAAGGGTGGGGGAAGAGGTGACTTTGGTGTTTCCCTCCTGTGCAGGAAAGTAGCAAGTGGTGGTGGTGTGAGGAGCCTGCATCTGCTTTGGGCTTCACTGGTGGTCCTGGCTGCAAGGTGAGTGGTGTCTTGCAGCTTCTCTTGTTGGAATAGGGTGTTTTTTCACCCAGGACTGAGACCTTAGGGCTGAGCTTCCCCATGGCCTCTGTGCTGGAGCTCAGCGCGAAGCTGAGCAGTTCCCTCTGCTCAGGAGAGGGCAGTGTCACACCGACGAGCCAGTTCCTTAGCCACGCTAAAAGCGTGTATGGAGATGACACCCTTTGCCCACCCAGGGGTGCGGGAGGGTCTTGCAAGGGCACTGGTGTAGTTTCCAGCATGCTGGTGGGACCCAGACGTCTTGTTCTTGCTCCCTTCTTCCCTGTGCAAAATATCTCCCTTCCAGATATGGTCCCTGCTGCTTTCCTGCGACCCCGAGTACGCCGATGGTATTTAACAGATCATTGCAGGAATATTATAGGCATGATGCAGGGAAAAGGGATTTAAAGGGCAGCTATAGCAGTTGCTTTTGACTGCCAGCCCCTCTATAAACCGTGATTAGATACAGCTACTTTAATGTATGTCTTGCTTTCAAAAGAAGCTGTGCGCTGGTGTTTGGCTTCAGTTTCTTTTTCCTCTTTAGCTAACCGCCGTGTTCTCCCCACTTCCTCCAAAAATACCCACGGATGCTGGCTGAACAACAGCCCGAATACTTGGTTAAATGGCCTATCCTTGCTCAATAACCTGGGAAAAAGCTTTATTTTTATATCTAATTAAATATTTGTACAACACTTCTGCCAAGAAATGGCTTCAAGGTACAGCGTGTTCTCCCGAAGGATATTCAAACAAGGACCTTCTTGGGTGGCAATTGGAAATCTTTCTGCGCTCTCGATGCGTTGCGTGTTTTCACATGCTGAATCCATTACGTGTTTTGATTGAGGTCCGTCTCCTTTGCCTGCCTGGTCTTTGGTCAGAATTAGTTTTCTGGGAGGGGAAAGAAAAAGTCTCCTCGTCCTTCTTGTGAATATTTTTGCACTTACTTTGTGGCTCTCGAGCGAATCTGCATCCCAGCTCTGCTCCCGGGCTCCCGCGTCCGTGCGCGCTCCCACCGGGCAGCTAACGCGCTCCTCGGAAATGGCTTGCGCTGATTTAGCGTAATTCCTTCATCATGACCAAACCAAGTCCTCCCGCTGCCTAAGCCCCGGGGCGCGGGCTGCGCGGGGGCCCGGCTCGCCGCGAGACGTCCTGCGGCCGCCGGGGGCCGGGCCGCTGCCTCCGAGGGGACTCGGATGCGATGGACCGTGAGTTTCTGCCGTCCTTGTCTGGGAACGCTGAAAAGGCTCCGTTTCGCTTTCGGATTTACCACGCGGCGCTGTGCTAAAGCGGTTCGCCTTGCATGCTGCCGGGAGCTTTTCAAGAAAGTTTACCTCCTAATAGAATTTTTTTTTCCTAATCCTATCATTTCTCTTTAAAACTTCGTTAGCCTTTGCAGCTCGTACAGTGCTTTTTTTAATAAAAGTCTACTCGCTGCCATTTATCTTCCCTTCCCCCCTCGGTTAGCCGAAATGAAACTTCTCCCTCCCCTGGCCTGAGGTTAGATGCACGGTGCAGAAATACTCAGCTCCTCTGCTGTTTTTAGCTGTGCCGAGTTTGAGGCTGATGTTTGCACAGGTTTCTTGTCGAACGCATCTCGTGTCTGACTTAAATAGCACAAGGTGAAGAGCGGAATCTTTTTTAATAGATGTTTTTGGACGCAGCATTTAAAAATACACGATGGCTTTGCTGCGTGTTTCGGTGTCCGAGTGTTCTTCCCAGACGCTCTCCTAGGTTGTGTCTCGGGCTGCTCATCTTGTATCGATGAATCTCTTGAGTCGACGGTTGCCAAGTCGTAAATCTAATTGCCTCCGTCTAAAAAGCAAGTCAACGGTCCTATTGCCCGCTGCAGAATTGCAGCCAAACAAAGAAAACGCATTAAATTTTCAGACCGGGAGATGATGACGGTCTTGTAGACGATGGTCAGGATGTCATGGCTGGATGGCAGGGTGAGGCTGTCGGAAAGCAGGTCTAATCCCGGAGCAGGTTGCTTCAGAGCTTGGAGAGGGTTGGAGACTAATGCCCAGGCTCTTCTTCGTACTCCACTACCTCCTCGCAGGAGGAAGCCCTGCAGAGAGGAGTTGCTTGAGGCTGTCAAGTTAGTGATGCCTTGTAGGCAGTCGCCTGAACAGCAGCGATTGTGTTTGCAGGTATTGTGGGAATTCTGGTGTCAATCTACCACCTAATTATTCGTGCCTCTTGCAGATGAGACGTTGCACTGTCACTCAAACCTGTTGCTGCTTTAAAGCCAGCAAAAGGGGAACATTTGTGTCCTGGCATCCCAGCACAAATCCAGCTGGGCAACTTGCTCGATTTCCCTCAAGCTTTTCCCTCTGGGGTTTGCTAGTTGTGACTTCTCTGTTCGTGGCCATGAGCTGGCTGCTTGACCACAGAGGTCTGTGCTTATGTTAATGGCTGAATAATCCTTGTAATCTGTGTATTGTTTTGAGCTTGTTAAGAGCCCTGGACTTCATCAAGCTAAGAGGTAAACCAAGACCTAGGGCTTGTCAAAGCTTCTATTTTTAGGTGCGTTCATGCTAACATGCAAATTACATTTATCATCGAGAATTGCTCCCTGCTTGCTTGCTGCACTCACCTTGCAAGCCCTGTTTTCCAGCTTCTGCACAGATACCAAAAAGCTTGTTAAAAATATATATGCTGTATATGTTGCTTTGTGTTTTCCCCGTCCTGTGAGCTCCCAAACTGCTTTTTATGTTTCACTGGATGCTCTGTAGATATGTAGCGGGGGATACTCTGGTGTCTTGTGCATGGGGCCGCTGGGCGAGCTGCCTCTGCGCATTGCAAGGTCGCGCTGCCGCGTTGGTGTGTGCTGCTTAAACGCAGGCGCTGGGGACTCTCTGCCTATGGGTTTGCTTTGCAAAGAAAAAGATAAATCTGCTTGTGGGATTACAGCGATAGAGCTGCCATCGCTGAAAACACAGGCAGGAGCGGCTGAAGGCCGGAGCCCAAGGAAGCGTCCTTCCTCGCGTTTGCATCCGTGCAAGCACAAGGTCCCGCAACGTACAGTGGCTTCAGCTCTGGCCTGAGCTTGCACGGGTAACTTGAATGAAGCTGAGAAAGCTGCTGCCATTGGAAGCACTTGATTTTTATTTAGGTATTTTTCTTCTGGGGCTCTGTATGTGAATCCAGTTCACTTAAAACAGGAACTCGAAACTTGCTCTGTGGTTTCCTGGACCTCTGGCAACTGGAAGGGAGTCTCTGGATGCAGAGGGGTCTCTGCCTTTTGTTGGAAAGCATCCAACTAAAAAGCCCGTGGGGAGGGTGGGCATCTCACCAGCTGGCCCAGCACCAAGGTGAGGGTGCTACCCAGCTACTGCGGTTTTGTGTCTCCAGGGGGATTTAAAGGCATTGCCTCTAGCTAGTAGCTGACTGAGCTCTTGGAGCAATGTGCCTACTCAGATATCCGAAGAGGAACCTATCTGTCTCTCCCAAAAGAAGCATTTGGGGAGGAAGCTGTTGATCTTGAATGCAAGGTTGGTTCCTCCAGTTTTGGGTCCCTGACCCTCAAAACCTGCTCTGTTGGGCCTGCTCCTGCCCTGGGTTGGTGATGCAACTCCAGGCTCGGCCAAAAGTTGCTACTTGTTGGAAATGATCGTTATGGAAATGGGTTTTGTCCAGGGAGCCGTTGCAAACAGCTTACCTGCTGCAATCCCTCCGTCAGGCTGGTGCACGATGACCTCGAACAGCGCTTGGCTGAGCACCGACACACTGGGAAGCCTTAATGACACCGGCGACCTGCCCTGGTGTCACCTGGATAAATGCCTGGGCTGACAAATGGGAGCGAGAGACGCGGGAAGGGAGGTAATAGTGAGGCCGGATTTGAACCCATGACCTGGAGGCAGAGGTTCCTGCAGGACTACTAGTCCCTCGTGGCTTTATCCTCCTGATGTGCTAAATGCTGTTGTATTACAGTGGGAATGTGATTAGCTAGCAGGAACGGAGCCTGTGAGTTTATTCTATTTTATTGCGAAGCTGTAACCTGGAGTCCAGACTTTCTTAGAGATGCCCCATGGTGAAGAGTTACAAATCTGCTTCCAAGAGCAGAATAAGCTTAAGCTAGGCAGTCTGTGTATTTCTGAAAAGCATCAGCTTATAATGTTAAAACCCTTCATGTCCCAAGAAGTCCTAAAAGCCAAGCTTTTGGGGTAATGGTCTGGTAGTACCGGGTGCTGTATTAATGTGGGCGAAGGTCCCATGGGTGTCTCTTGCCTTCGTCCTGCCACTCAGGGATAATATTGCCTTTTTCCCCAATTTCCCTGGATTCCTTGGAGGGAAGGATCTGGACCACTGGCTTCCCATATGTCTTAGCCAGGGATTTAGGGGGGGTTGTCCTTTGAGCAGCTCTCAGGCTGGATGCAGGGTTTTCCTTGTCAGGAGCTTGGGGGTACGTGGGGTGAGGCACAGGGAGCCTCTGAGGTAGGGGAAATGGGTCAAAAAGCAACTTTTCCCCTATATTTCTGCAGCTTCCCTCCCTGGGCATTACGTGCTCCTCTCTATCTCTGCTGGTATTTGCAATGGTGATAAGACAGGCTCGGTAACAAGGGTGCTCTGCTGCAGATAAAACCGACTGTGCGCAAGAGCTGTTCCAGCTGGGAGCTTATCCAGCTCCATTAAAACTTTAGCGGGCACCAAGGCTTGAGAGAGGGGGTGTTCCAGGTCCTTCAGCAGTACCGAACCATTCGGCAAGGAATTGCACTGGAAGTGCTGCCGTAAGTCCCTCTTCAGTGCTTTGCTTTTTAAAAAAAATAATTGCAGGGGGTAATTTGGGGAAGGAGGCTTGTAAGCGGGGCAGGCATTTGGCTTAAATGCAGCAGGGCAGGTACTGTGGTGTACGTCTGCGTGTGCCTTGAGCTGGCTGGTGACTGATGAAGGTGGTGGCTGGTCTTGGCTGGGACTGAATTAAATTGAGGGATCTTCGTGCATCTCTCGATGCTGTTCTTTGCTTGGAGAAAGAGCTCCTGGTGCTTTCGTGCAACACCACATGCACAGAGGGCTCTTCTCCTGGCTTGGCTTGATGCTCTTTCAGGGCACTGACCTCTACATGGATGGGCAAAAACCTGGGCTGATGCCAGTAAAGGGTAGCGTGGTGTAGACCTCAGCCTGGAACTGCCTGGCTCCTGCTTTGAGCTCAAAGTGCATAATTTTTTAGCCGCTCCCATGCGTGGTCTGAACATGTGGAGATGGTTAGAGAGGCTGCCGCAATGTGGGCGTATCTTTGGTCCTGGCCTCTTCTAATTTGGACAGCTGACCCCATCCCCACGAAGACACCTCCATCCATATGGGATTTGCAGCCTGGAGCTCTCTCCAGAGGCAGCTGAGCTTCCCAAGAGGGAGATGTGGTGATACCGGCTTTACTGGAGAGTGGAGTGATGGGAACAACTCTTCAGAAACTGTCTTGGCGTGTCTTTTGGTGTGAGGGAATTAAATCGTTCATCTCCGCCTCCCCAAGAACACTTTTAGCAGGAGCGATGGAGCCTAGAGGTTGAGACTGGAGTGTGATACCACCAAGAAAATAAAAGTCAAGGGCCTGGAAAGGGAGCCTGGTGTGTAGCTGTTGCTACTAGAAAGAGGAGCAGGGATGGGAAGGTGTTTGAGGTGTGTGGGGTTTTTATTTTTTTTCCCCCTTTCCTTTTCTTTTCTGTTTGCTTCCCTGTCACTTTTTCATGACTCTTTCCAGCAGCACCATAAATGCAGAGGAAGTCATGGGAAAGGAGAGTCAGACCTGAGGTTTGCCGGTTGTTGGCCATGGCGGGAAGCTCCCTGCAGGCTGCTGTCCTCATGCAGAACAGCCTGCAAGCAGTGACCCTTCTGTCGTGAATGCCTGACAAACCGGTCCTGGCTGTTGCAATGTGTGCATGTGTTAGACTGCCCTTGACCCTGCTTCCGAAAGCCAGAAAGGCTGTTTTTTGGGCCAGTTTTACAATAACCTTATTTTCTTTTCTGTTGCACCGATGTGCTGGGATGGGCTCTCCGGAAGGGCAGCACAGGCGTTGCATGAAGAAAGCTTGTTTGGGCCAGCTGATGGCATGGCAGGAGATGGAGAAGGGAGCAAGCTGGGATTTGGCAGGAATACGCCTGCTTTGCGCAAAGCCGTGCTCCAGGGTTTCCTCCGGCAGAGCTGCTGGTAGTCTGAGGAATGTCACCGTTGCTGCGCTGCAAATACTTTGAATTGTTGAAAAAGATGGCTTTTGAACGAACTCGGGAACGAACAGTTACTCCTGTAACTCTCATGGCTATTGCACACTGCCGCATGCGAGGTCGCTGTGACCCAAACGGGCACTCGGGTTCGTTTTTTCAGCAAACACTTGCCTCTGCTCAGCCGTGTAATTAGCTAATGGGATTTAACACAGCAACCGATGTTTCTAACTCGGCTTTGTGTTAGAAACCTGATCCAAAAAAGCTGGAGCTTAAAATAAATGGAAAGCTGTCTGTACGCCCCGGTTCCTGGGACTATCTGGTCCCAGTACCTCGAGTAGCAAAGGCATCTGATTTCTACCGGAATTTACATGCTAACCGTTATATCTGAACTGACTTCATATGTTGTAAAGCTGGTGAGAAACAGCATCTACTGGTACCTGTTACCTCCTAAATACCCCCTAAATACAGGAATGTCCTGCTGCTCCTACGAGGGGATGTGAAAGTCTGGTTTCTTGGCCCTATCTCGGCTCGACCACTACTGAGTTTTACTGGCTGGTTTTGCCTGGCTGCCCTAAGACTTGCTACCGTGGTTTAGTGTCACCCGAAGCTGATGAGATGTTCTGCTCCAAACTAGCCATTTCGGTGATCAATCCCGTGTGCTTGACTATGAAGTACTGGCTTTTTTTGGAAGGAAAGGTATGGGATAAATACCACCGAAGACACTCGTGGCTGTCGCTTCTACTGAGCCAGCCGTCTGACAAGGGTGTGAGTAAAACCCTATTACGTCTCATGCACCATCAGGTTTAATGCTAGCTAAATAGCAGAGTTGTCAAGAGGAAGCATAGAGCTGAGGCAATGTTGCTGGTATTAAGAAATAAATTTAGCTGCAAGTGGCTGGGCTTTGAAATAAATTGTAGTGTGGAAGTTCAGTGAGTGGATTTGCAGGATTTGCTGAGCTGGTGTCCTGATTCCCCCCAGGCTTGCTGCCAGATGGGAGATACCAGGAGACGGCATTTACCTGCCTGTAGGGAAGGACTTGTGTCCCAGTAGTAATAAACTTTCCTCTTGTCATGAGACATGAGGACTGTATTTAAATCATTTTCTTGTCCTAGAGCTTAAACCAGTTAAAGAGCTTGCTCTTTTAGCTTTCTTTCATGGTGTGAATGATAGAGTAGGGGTTTTCATTTTTCTTGCATTAATGGAAGAACTGTAAAATGCCTGGGGATTTACCAGGCCGAAAAACGTTGGTGGCATCTTGGCGTAGCTTTAGCGGAGACCTGTGTGCTGTGGGTATCCTGGAGCTTTTGGGCGCTCAATGTCTGCTCCAGCTGTCGTCTTTTGCTCCCTGGCTGTTCTAGTTGTGTCATATCACACTTCAGCCCAGGCAGAAAGGGCCTTCATTTAAGGATATTCCTCCCCCCCCCAACTTTACTTTGCAAAGTGATGGAGTTCAACAGGAGGGATGAGCAGGACTTGTTGCATTCCCACAAGAACATCTCGGCCTAAAATTTTGCCCTGGAGCAAGCTAGGCCTTTGCCTTCTGCTCAGCTCAAGCACAGATGATGGGCATCTTGAAAGCTGCACATCCTTCCAGCTCCCGTAAAGATGAGAGCAAAGCACAAGGAAGCATCTCCTTCAGGAAAATCTTGCTGTGCTAGGATGACATTGAGAGCACCTTCAAGGCATGTTCTCTTCCTGGATGAAATGGAGACAAGCCGGGAAAACAGTGAGCCGCAAGCAGAGCGCTTTGGGTTCTTCCCTGCAAATGCAGATCCCTGCAGAGAGCTTGGGGCTGTGGGAGGGCTAGAAAACATCAGGCGGTTTTCTTCAGTGCTAGTAGATGGGCCCCATGTGCCAGGACATATTTCTGGAGAAGGCTGGAGTGCTCAGTGGACCCTCAAGGCTAATTTTCCTAGAAGAGGTTTATCTTGGATATCAAGATATCCTTTTGTTGCTGTCCTGTGTGGGCTGTATGCAGTCTCTGCTCTTACCAAAGTGTAGGTGATGCTTCTTGCAAGACCACACAGGTTTTCTTATTCCATGTGTCAGATGGGAACAGGGAAGGTGCTTCTTTATTCTCTTACCAGCCCTATCCTATGGCTAATTATTTTCTATTATGGGTGACTGAATGGTGTTCATTACAGAAGCGAGCACTGCTATAAGCTTGAAATAGGGCTTTGTATGAAGCTACAGGATTGCAGTTGGGTCAGTCTTGTGTTAAGATGCTGCCAGAGCCTTTGTGCAATGGAAGCCATCCGGGCTGCTTCTGCTGGCTTTTTTCAACTTCTTTACCGTGCAGAAAAGCAGAAGGGAAGCAGGGGCACTGGGCTAAACTCGGTCCTGAAGCAAAGTGCAAATCTCTGTCTTCTCTAGAGACAATTTCCTAAATTAACTTCTTAAATTGTGCTTACCAGAAGCCATCCCAGGCGCTTGTTGTGCCTTGAGCAATGGGTAGAGTACGCAGTGACTTCTGAACAAGTCCCTTATTTCTCCTAAACCTCATCCCAGGCTGGGATGTTTTGGCAAGTGTTCACTTTGAGCCTCGCGGGATTGTTGGAGGCTCATCCTCATCCTTTGGGCATAGCTGGCTGGTGTCCTGTGTCCCTGTTGGATGGTCTCTGGCTGGGACATGATCACCTCTGCTCCCATCTGCCCCACAGAGCAAATGGCAGCAGAGAGAGACTTGCTGTCTCTGGGCTCTCGGGGGTGGTGGGCCTCTTCCGTGCCTAACTGAGAGCCTCAGTGGAGGCTGGTGCATCACCAGTTGGTGGTGAAGGAGAAATTGGGAATCAGTTTGTCTGCAGCTGGCTGTGTTTGCTGCAGCTTCAGGATTGTTGTTTGAGCTGGAGGTCTCCTTTCCACCCGGGAGCCTGTCCCAAGGCTGCTGACCTCAAAGATGCTATGGGCAGGCTGTAGTCCTAAGCAGAAATCTTTCTCCTGCCTTGACCTAGGACTTGCTAGCGTAGATGGTTACAGATGTTCACTCCCCGGAGCTGGCAAACCCTGGGCCTTTCAGCTGTGACTGGAAGGGGTCTGTGAAAAACGATGGTCTTGGGAGAAGAGGTCTTTGTTTTTGTTTGTGCTGTCTAGCTCCTGTTCCACCGTGGGAAAACCGAGGCACAGAGCTGTCTATCCTGCCTCTTAAATTAAGAAGCACTTGAGCTGTTGGTTACATGTCCTCAGATACCGCAAGGGGACTGCAAAGCTATGGCTTGATACTATGATGATGATAAATCTGGAGGAAAGATGGCCAGGAGATTGGGTGATGACTGGGGCTTGTCTTTGTGTGGATCTCCTCAGTGGTTTTGGTCAAGAAGATAAGAGCCTCCCCCAGTTCTGTGACTGCAGAGTGGAGGCTACAGCACAGCCTCAGTGGGGCAGGATGAGGAAGACCTGGATAGTGTAGGAGGGCAGATAGGTATCTAGACCAGGGAGCTGGCAGCGAGCCACCTCTTTCTCTAAGGACTGCTTTTTGTGGGACCTTGGTGCATGTCCTTGATACCTCTTGGAAGACCGGTGTTAATAGCACGGATAAATTCTCTCTGTGGGATCTGTGTTACCACAGGAGAGCTTGCACACCAGCCTCCACGTTCACCCAGGGAATAGCCACAAACAAGGTGTCGAGCAGTCGTATGTCAGGGAGCAGAAGGCTTGCTCCTGGAAAGCACCTCCCCTTAGGTGGGCTGCTCAGCCTGCTCCCGCTGTGATGCTGTTAATTTTGAGCTAGTAAGCTTAACTTTTCAAGTGCCTGC
Organism: Casuarius casuarius; assembly: GCA_003342895.1. Classification (NCBI taxonomy): domain Eukaryota; kingdom Metazoa; phylum Chordata; class Aves; order Casuariiformes; family Casuariidae; genus Casuarius; species Casuarius casuarius. The sequence continues at coordinate 14,577,194 of PTFA01000001.1, read as the reverse complement.
TCTATGAAGTGGAGATACAGCATATTTTGCCCACTGCATATTTTGCCCACTGCAAAGGAAAACTAAGAGCTGCCACAGAATCTGAAGGTGGTGGTCGGGCAACCTCAGAAAAGGAGCTGGGTGGCCGCTGTAGGGAGGAAGGTGACTTGGTGGAGGTACCTCTTGGTGATGTGTTGGAACAGAGCATGCAGCACCTGCATCGAAGGTGGTGTGACATGCTCGAAGGATAGGTTTTTGGAAGGTGATAAGGGCCGAGATGTACGAGAGGGTCCAGAGGAGGCTAAGTAGGAGCTTGGACTCTGTGCCTAGCTGTCACAGTTAAATTCATATGTGGGTGGGAGTACTGTAATGGAGCAAAGTCTGTCCTCGGTGTAATGTTGCTGTTTCATGTGAGCAATGATCCAGAGCTGTTGGAGGACCGTGGCCATCAGAAATAGAGCACGTAGGATGGGATAAGAAAAGGGAGTCTGCAGTAGGTTTCCCCACCCTTCAGCTTTCCTTTTTAACAACCTTTCTCCAGCACTTTAGCCAAATGCTGAACACTTAATTTGTGATTTTTTTGCGCCATGACGGATGGCAATTCAATACCACAAATATTTCCAGCTTTGGATGCGACCTGCCAAAAATAGCTGGGAGCTCTGTGGGGGCTGGCACTTGGCAAAGGGCTCCGCTCGCTTTATCCTCAGCGTGCCAACGGGCTGAGTTCATGGAGCATCTTTGGAGCCAGCGGGGCGTGCAGGTGTTAATGGGAAAACCTTCTCGCCGCTGCTGCCGTGACACAGGGATGGTTTTGCCACCTCCCGGGGTGCTCGCTGTGACATGTTTGGCAGCTAGAGAACTGCCACATGAGCATTGCTCCTTTTAATCAGTCTAGGCCTCCTGCAACTGAGAACCTGAAAATAAAACCCTGGAAAGCCCCCGGGAAGCAAACGGTGATCATGATGCTCAGGAATCTGCTGTGCTTCTAAAATATATAGCTTTTCTCGCCTGATTGGCAGTGTCATCAGCAAGCAGTGCGGGTAGAGGCTTAAGGCCCATCTGCCCAGCGGCTGAGTACTTGGTTTCCTCGGATGGGACTGGGAATCTAGCGGAGGTCTTCAAACCCAGGCAGCTCCCTGCAGAAGTAGCTTGCAGTGATTTAGAGGCGGAGAGGAGGTGTTGGTTCCAGTAACTAGGGATCAGCTGGAGTGGGAGTAATATCCTGGTCTTCCAGGTCTGATTACAGGACCGTGAGCTATATTTAGCTGCTGCTTTTATTCCCTGAGAGTCATTTGCAAATGGCACAGAAGGGTCTAACAGCTGAACCTGCGTCTGCTGCACCCTCACCAGCCTGAATTAGGGCGACTCTGTGGCTTGCTCGGAGAATAATTCGGGAGGAAGGCAACAGGGAAGGCGCTGGCTCTTTGCAGTCAATATGGATATGCTCTGTGCTCTCACCGTGGCTGGCCCTGGCATGTCCAGTTTTTGCTGAGAAGTGCCCGATAACGCAGTGATTCTCCCCTCTGCATAGCAGAAGCAACACAATACACATTGTCATCGAATAAAATACAAGGAAAAGCTAACGGGGAGGTGGGGCTGCTGAGGGAATGTTCCGAGTCCTTCAAGAATTCAGCCCATCCAGGAGGGAAGAAACTAAATCTGCTCTGAGAAGTCATTTTCCAGAGGGCTTCGTTTTGACGTGAGTTTATTTGCTGGCATGTCAGTGACTGCACTGGGGATAGCAGTGGGATTTGTGCGCTGTTAGATGTGGGTAGCTTCATGTGTTACTCAAATTCATGGCTTTCTGGCAATATAGGAACTTGTGTTGCTAGTGCAGCATGGACCTGACCTTAACAGATTCACCATTCCTTGCACCCTGCCTTGCACAGCTTACTTGCTGGGTGGGGGCCAATAGAGGTGTGTATTTTTGGTACCTGTATTTAGGTATATGTTCCTGTGAGCGCTTGATACTGAAGAATAACTGCGTGGTAGCTTCTGGTCTTATTTTTGGAAAATATACATGTGGAAATGTAGCCTTAACACATGGAAGGAGAGCAAGGCAAGTTGCTCTTTGGAAAGATTTGCTGCCAGATCTAGGTGTGATGCCATTGACCATCAGTGGGAGCTTCAGGTTCAGAAATGGGCCTGGCCTGGAGTTTGCAATAGGGTCAATGCATGGCATTACTTATGTGGTGCGCTGTGCATCAGAAGTAGCTTCTGGAGCTGCATGGGATGCTCTTCAYGTGATGGCTTCAAAGCTCCACCTCGTCTCTAGATGTGTGCTGAGCTGCATAGGCAGCAGTTGTGTTCAGACCATGTTGCTTCTCCTTCCCCCAATCCTACTGCTCCTGGAGCAGGGAATCGGGGTGCTGCTGGAGGGAGGGCTCTGTTCTGCAAAGACCTTCGGTTTCTCTCACCAAATGCTCATGCGTTTCAAAGCACAAGCCTGCCAGTTGTTCTGCAGCTGGCAGACTGATACCCTTGACTTCCCTGTGCGTTTTCAGCAGCTTCTCTGGCTCGAAAGGGCCTCATGTGCAACAAAACTTCCCGCGCCGTGTCTGCCGGGCAGGCGGGACTTCGGAAAACACTGGTTAGGGTGCCTGCATTCCTACTTTCTTGCTGTTCCGCTTTCTTTATTCTTCCAGCTCCCCAGTACTTTCATGTGGCCTCTCTGCTCTGAAGGCTATGGACAGTGTTGGAGTCTCTTATAGTCCTGTTTCTTGTTGGGTGCAAAGATCAACGTTCCTGTGGCTTTTTTTTTTTTCTGCCCCTTTACCCCATTGGCAGTGACTGCAAGACTCCCATTTACTGATGCTATGTGAAGTGCTAGGCTTGCTGCATTGATCTGGGCACTTAAATAGCACAAAAATATCGTTAACCCTAGGAAAATCTGGAAGCTCACTCTGGCACCGTGCACCTTTCCGCTCCCTGCACGGGAGGGCTGTGCTGGGAGGCAGGACGGCAAAGTGCAGGTACTTAGCAGAGCAACCTCGGAGGAATCTTCATCTTGGTGGAAACAGATGGAGTTTGACTTCATGTCAATTATGAGCCTAGAATAACTCAGTTTTACTGCAGAGGAAGTAAAAGGTGCAACGCTGCCACAGCCTGGATGCTGACGAGCAGGAATTCAGCTTGAAGGAGAGCTGTGCCCGGCAGGTACTGCGATTAGCTCTGTGCTGGAGAAGCTTGGCCACCAAAGAAAAATGCACTTGTCTTTTTGTATAGGCCTTGACTCGGGAAGATGCTAAGCAGACTTTAGGCACTCTCCTCCCTTGTGTCTGGCATTTTGGACAAAGGGGTAGCAGGTCACTCTGTCAGTCACTACTGGCTCTACTCTGCTAGTTGCATGTGGCTTTCCCTCTTTTTTTTCCCTTCTTTTCCCTTTTTTCTTGTGCTTGATGCATGAAGGTTGACTTTGCAGGAGGGTCAGAGCTTGGCTTTGTGCACCCTCATATCTAGAGCTTCCAGTAGTCACCTGTATGTCAGTGGTCCTCTCGGGTCTTGGCTTTGTGCCCAGATGAAGATGCACAGTCCTTAGGATCATGGTTGGAGAGCTGCAGTCCATCTATTCAACTATGTCATGGCCAAAATAGCGGCCTGACAATGAAGATCAAAGAGCATTTCAAAGGGAGCTTCTACATTAGCTTTTCTGCTATGGGAAGAGATGCAGAACCCTGCAAGCTTTGTGGGTCTTCTGGTAGGTCCAGGTTTCTGTAGCTCCTGGGCTTCATAATCAGTTTCTTAAGTGGGATAAGAGTTGTTTTTTCTCTGTGCATGAAGGCTAGGTGCTATGCAATGAAGGCTGTGCCCATAAATTGGACACAGTCCCAGCACTTCCCAAGCAAGCGGGCTGCTAGCTGGCTTTGTGTTAATGACTTGCCAAGGTCTCCAGCTAAGTCCATATGGCATAGCTATGTTAAGAGCTATGCCATAACCTCCCATCCCCCAGAATGCAAATTAAAACTAAGGAATTACCCATCCTCAGCCTCTCTGAAAACCCTTGTGATCATGCCTGCTTTGGAAAGCAGTCACCTCTCTGAATACGTTCTTTTGTCCTGGTCTGGGCTTGGCCTGCTAATGTCCATCTCTGAAGTGTCTGCTTTGGTGGAAAGTGTGACTTAGTGTTTTCTATACATAAATGTGTGGCTTTGGGGGAGAGAAAAGCAGTAAAATAACCATGCAGTCCTCCCCTTGCAGTTCTCTTGGCTAGAAAATGCATAAAGGCATTGAGCTGAACGCTTGTCTGCAGCCTTCCTGGTGACTTTGATGCTGGAGGAACTGCAGCTTGAAAACCCGCCTACCTCGAGCCTACTGCCAAAGCCTTTATTTTATCTATCAACTGCTCTTAGTAAGCTGGGGATGGGGTGTGCGTAGCTCTGCTGTGTGAGTAGCGTCAGACACAGGTTCCCTGGAGCACAGGACCGCTACGACCTCTCTTGCGTCTCCGGTGGAGTTGGTGGGGGTGTTTCCCCTCATCCCTGAAGAATGAGGTGGAGAAAGCCCGGCGGTGACGGTCAGCGGAAGCTGTCTGGGATGAAGTGGTGGTGGGGCTGCTTGTTCCCATGGCCGCAGCCTGAGCCGCCTTCCAGAGGGGTGAACAGGAAAGGGAAGTTGTCTTAATTAGGAAGCAAAGTCCAGCTGCTTAGGTGATAGCTGCGGTGGGAGGGAGTCGGAGTGGCTCGGTGCCTGGCTTTTGGCACGCTTGCTGGAGGAAGCCGCCTCATCTGCAGAGTTGCAGTCTGTCACCAAATCCTCCTTGTGGCCCTTCGTTTGTCCCCTTGCCTTAGCTGCCTCTGCTCTTGCTCGAGTGGGGAGCAATATCTTGCATGCAATAGCTGGGAATGATGAAACTCATTCTCTAGGTTTCTCCCCAAAGCTGGTGTTTAAGGGGAAGCTAGTCAGATCCCAGCAGAGATTGTTGTCTCCAAAGAGTCTGCCCTTCGCTGTCCTGCCAGCAGCACGTGGAGCCAGCCTGAGCCCTTTTGTTTGGCTTGTCTCTCCTCACTTAAAAATAACACTTCCTAAAACCAACATTTAAAGCAGCCATTTGGTCTGCTGGGAAGTCCTTTGAAGCTGCGGGCTGAGGAGTCCCGTGGAGGGTATCCGTTCGGGTAGCAGCATTGCAACACGGTGTTTTCCTGAGAGCACCGTGCCTGGATGCTCCTGCCTGGCTCTGCCCGTAACCGTGGTGCTGAGCACTTGTCAGCTCACTGCAGTCTGTGGCTGGCTTACCGGAGAGATTAAAAACGTTGGAAGGGGCGGAATAGAGGAAAAACTTGGCCGTTGCTACTGCTTGTGGCTCTCTTAACTGCACCGTAATGTGCTGCAACTAATTTATTAAATCCCTGTCTCTTGCCTCAGCAAGTTTGAGCCTCTCCTAAGCGGCAATAAAAGTTTAAGCCCAGCAGTCTTTGCTAATATTTGGCTTTGCTTTTAGAGGAAGGAAATGTGATCCTAATCTCCAGATTAAATTGCATCTGAACTTTCACTGAAAAAAAGTAAACTTGTAATGTGCTTAACGAAGCCTAGAAAGATGTGTTGGGTGGGGGCAGACAATGGACAGAAAATATCTGCCTTTTAGAAACTTTCACCTTCCAAAGTTATTGCAAGACTTCCTACTAACTTAATGAATCCTGTGAGCTTTCAGACATGAAATTGCTGTCGGAAAGCAGATGTCAGAGTTTAATTGCACGCTTCTTCCCTTAACATTTGGGTTGAAAGTGTTCCCCAGAGGCTCGTCTCTGGCTCTGTGGAGATGCCAATGAAAAGCTGCAGGCCAAAAAGTTGGAGAGAAGTTGGAAGTCTGACTTTGCTTTTCAGACTTTTGTTCCGAGTGTCTAACCTGAGACCTGGGGAGCTTCCTGGAGAGCACGTGGGTGTGTTTGTGAGAAGCCGGTAGCTATAATAGGTGACTGCTTTTAGGAGTTTCTCCTGCCACARAACTCTTCTCTAAGGTTTTATTGCTCTTGCGTGTGTGACACGTGAAAACATAAAACTCATAAACAAAGTCGCCTGTTGGTAGCAGGAGAGAGGAGGGAGATCTTGTGGCTGTGAACCCCATGGCTTGAAAGAACAACTTAACGTCAGGCCAAACGTGAGAAGACAGGATCCATTTTTATAAAGGTGAATGGCTCTGCTGCTGCCTTTATCTGCAGGGGATCGAACCCAAGGGTGCCGGAGCACTTTCCTCCTCGTGCCTGGAGGCACGTGAAACACCACAGGCAGCTGGATGGATGTCCCTGGCTTAAGAGAAAATGAAAGTGAAAATACGGAAAAGGGACTTGGAGGCAGTGCTTTTTTGTCCTCAGATGTTAGTTAATGATCAGGTATAGATGTTAGTTCAGGTCCACTCTTGTGCCCTGAACTCTGCTTTGAGGACCAGGACCTGGTAGTGAAGCTCTGCTCCTGGACCCATGGGTGGTACAGGGTGGAGCGAGCCGAGATCTGCCCGTGGGCTGTTACCGCTGCTAGCAGTGAAGGACAGGGCAACTTTGGTGGGATTAGCATGGGTGTGTGGGAAAGCGCTTTGAGACTTCAATTTTTGAACTCTCGTTTAAAGAAGGCACGGTAAGGCCTTTGCTGAAACAGTGTCAGTAATAAAACAAACATATTGTAGCTGCATCATTGTGCTAATAGGATTTAACTTCTGCAAACCTTTTGAAGAGAGGAAAAAGCCTACCTCAAAGGACCACAGGTATTTTAAGAAGGCTTAAGTGGAGGGGGGGGGGGAAATTAAGGTGTGATCGTGTTGCAGCAGGGAGATCTATTGAACTTAATGAGCTGGAGCCCAGAGTTTTACCGTTGCTAAATAGGATGTGGCACAGCCAGGTTTCTACTGCCTGTACAGACATCCGCAGAAGGAAAACCTCCCTGCTGGGAATAGGGAGGTGATGGCCCTTGCCCATGCTTGTTGAGGGGTGGGAACGTGTCCGCTAGGTTCAGCCTTTGCAAATTCTCATGTTTTTGAGGTGAAGGGAGACGTGGGAGGCTTCCTTCCTGGGGAACAGGGTTTTAACACCGCTCCCAAAAACCCAGCAACTTCTCCTCCCTTCTGGCTCGGAGTGAGTATGTGATGTCAAGGCGGCATGGAGTTGGGCAGCACTGAGCTGGTTCAGGATCCCTCTCCATGGGGCAGGTGCCAGGAGAGATGGGCCAAAATAAAGCTGCAGTTTGCAGAGTCTGTGGTCCTGGTACTGTTGGGTCACCCGGGCATGCTGCAGAATTGCTTCCCAAAGCCTGCAGTGGTGTTTTTATACGGCTCTTTGTTAAATCTCTCAAACAGTGTTGTTTCCCCTTCCTTGGAGCAATTGTTCCTGTGTGCAGCTGACTCTTCCTCACCGTCGTGGTCTGTGAGTGAGCGCTGCAAAGTCTTATCACTTCCCTGAAAGCTGCCTAAACCCAAGGGGGGAAAATCAGTGGATTTGCCTCGAACACTACTGATGAGACCAGATTTGTTCTCAAAGAGCATTTCCAAGGAAAAGCTATCTTAAATCAGGCCTCTATACAGCAGCATGGAGGAAGGTTTTAACTGAGCTTTCAGCATGGTTGAGTGGATTAACTTAGACCTGAGCAATTTATGGTGTGGCATATGCAGAAATAATAATCCCTTGGATATTAAAGGCTTAAGAGCAACATAAGTAACCACCTAATTATGCAGTTACTTCAATATGACCTACTTCTTTTTTCAAAATGTTCTCTGGACTCCAAAACACAGCAGACAAACGCTCAGAAATCTGGAAACTCTTATCACAAGACCTTCCTGCAGGGAACTGTTGGTGATTTATGCTAGAGAGGAAGGGGAAAGGCTGCCGGTGGGAATGTTTCGTGATAGACTTTGGATTGCTGAGCCCCTGGAGCAAGCTAGGAAAGGCAGCAGCAAACTTACGGGTTTTGCACTCTCCTCTTGGGTGGAAGTCATGTGGTCTAATTTAACAACAGCAGTCCTTGATAATATGTTTTAAGGGATTATATCATGCTTCAGTGGAATGAGGCATGCTGCCAAAATGCATTCATCCTGTTGATAAGGCCAACACCCACTGTAAACAGTTATTAACAGTCTGAGCCTGTGTGAGATGCTATGGTGGAGAGCTGTAACTTGAGAATAAGCAAAAAGCTCAGTGAAACTCACTGTAGCTGTTTAAAACCTTGCCCACACAACTCATTCCCTTGGGCGGTGGTAAGCAGGCCCTTCTTGCATAGAGAACCTGATTCTTTGGACAGGAGTGAACTTAAACCCTTTCAGCTGTGACTTCTGTGTAATGCAACAGAACAATATATTTGGGTTTCAAGGACTGTCCTGGTGTCTAGGATTTGTCCTGGGGAGCTGGCATGGGGCTGATCTGGTTTTTGTGAGCAGTTTTGGGAGTCGGATCCTTTGACCTTGAGCCATTCACTGCTTGCTTTGTGCTCTCATTCATCGCTTTGCAAAACAGCAATAAAACACTGCAGCTACAAGACACGTTGCAGCAAGTTAGTGTATAAACACTTGTTCTCAATCTAGCAAATGGGAGCCTTGGGGTAAGAATTTAGTAGAAAGTAGAAACTGAAAAGCCAGGGCACATCTGCACTTTCCTGCTAAAAAAAAAATTACTGGTGAGGAGGAGAAGAGGGTGTTGTCTCCCTAGAGTTGAAGGCTGATGCGTGTCTGAAAACTTTCCACTTGGCAGGGCTGGAGATGAAGCTATCTGGCAGGATGGGATGAAAACTCAGATGACTGCTGTCTATGTCCTGTGACTGAAATGCTTCAAGAGCGATTGCTCCCTTCCCCAAAGCAGGGAAGGTTGCTCTGTGTAGGTCATCTAGTCCAAGTCCGCTGCAGTAACACATCTTAATAGGGCTGGTTGCTGCCACAATGATGGTTTTGGACGGTAGCTTCTCTTGGAAAGATCAGCTTTACATGTTCAAGTCCTCTGTGACTTGAACTGGAGGCTTTCTGAGGTGGAGGTTTTCACAGCTGGGATGCTCTGCGAGAGTGTGGTCCTCTAAGGGAAACATCTGATGCAGTAACATGGAGGATAAAGCTAATTTTGCTGGAAACTGTGCTAGTATCTGGCTTGGATTTGATGATAGATTTCTGCTTTAGCATGCATGGCGAGATCTCCGCTAGAGCGGTAACAATCAGCCAAATCTGAAAATTTAATACTTTGTTTGCTTCCAGTATAGTCCCGTGGGTAGGTCTGTGATCCAGTTGTCACTGGATGGCTCTAATTCTGCCTAGGAGTATGAGATTAAGTTTTCTAGCTTTAGTGGAATTACTAAAGTGTTGTCTTTAAATACTTTCTAGATCACTTTAATCTCCTGGTTGCCACTGCATAGCCAATACAGCTAATGAAAAATGGGGCGAAGAAAAAGTGACCTTTCCATTGTTAATATAAGAATCCTCCAAAAAACTAACCTGGCAAAGCTATGGCCTAGTGCATATGTTAGCTCTGTGTTTGTGGACTCATCGGTTCTAATATTCCTAAAGGATCTCTTCTTGGCTGACTTTTGAAATGGTTTCTTTTAACTTTCTCCCTCTACACGTAACTAGGGGAACCAGAAATGCCAAGGCACTAACCAGGGCATTACATCATCTGGGTGAGGTAGGACTTGACCAAAATGTGACTTTCTTTGTAGAAGCAAAATGAAAGATTATGGATGTGTGAATTTGTAGCCTGGCATTAATGTGACTTTCTGTATGGGTAAAGGACAAGGTGTCAAAGTACTCCAGGCTGCAGAAATGAGCGCTGAGGCTTGTGTATGGACTGCAGCAGTTTCCCATCACAACTGTGCTCCCTTCTCATGTGCTGGGCTGTGGCCAAGCTCAGCATTGAGCACCCAGGTTTGGGGAGCGATGAGGAGTGCGCTTGTAGAAGATGTTGCTGCAGGGTGTGATGGAGGGATGCTGGGTGGGTCCAGGCTGGGAGGAGGTGAGAGGATCTCTAGGTCCCTCTGGGTCAGCGGGGGTAGAAGATGCCTCCCAGGAGCAGTCTTGTCCACACAAACGATGGGCTGAACCTATATCCTAGCAGTGCTGGAGAGCAAATCTAACTCTTGCTCAAGGCAAAATGGCTCTCAATGTGTATTACATGTTTTCTTCCCTAACAAGAGTCTTTATGGATGTCCTTCAGACTTTCTCCCTGCCCATGAAATGCTTTGAAGATGCTTCCTGTTAGAGGGATTTCGGGACTCCTTGTATGGGGTTTTTCAGCCACTATCGCATGGTTGCAAATGCTGATGCTGCAACGCAAGCAGTGGGTTCTCAGTTGCTAGGATGAACCTGTCATCTGTGACTTGTGTGGTGTTTTTTGTGCTCTCTGCGCATCTGCCCTTTGGTCAATCCAGCCTAAAAACCTAAACCAGCTGTGGGTACCATGATGTGCCGAATCACTGTCCTCCTCTGTGTGGAGGAATGGAGGCTGTTTGCTTTCTAAAGAATTCAAACCAATGCATGTTCTCTCTTTGCTCTCTCCTGTGTGCTGTAAATTTGTCATGTACATTACTATTCCTATTTATTTACTAAGGAAAAAAAAAAATTTCCTAACATCCCCAGAGCACGTGGAAGCTAGGAACTGCAAGTAATGCTCTGAAACAATAATTGACTGAGAATTGCTTGGAAATGATGCTGTTTGCTGACTTAACAGATAAGGCCATGACAGAGTGGAGTCTAGAGCTTTACCTGAGCATCTGTCCTTGCCATATCATATTGTCCCCGTGAGGTTTCACCTGCATCTGTGATGATTGGAAGCCAAATGTATTTTTAGGCAATGCTTGAATGTTTGTTGTCAAAACTGCTTAATGCTATCTGATGGGCACGAGATTGGATTGCATAAAGGACTTCTCTCTTGTACTGAAAGCTCAGCTGGGTGTTGCAGGTAGCGCAGAGGTGATGCTGATGCAGGTGGAACTGGGACTGTGTTGTCTGTGCCTAAAATGCTAGCCCAGATGTCACAGAGCAAAATCATTAGCCTAGGATGAGTATATGTTATTGGAAGGACTGAATATCTGTAGACTGTGTTCTCTAATCCCTTATTTCTGTTTTTAATTAAAAAATAATATTAGTGCAAAGAAATGAGGAGCTACCAGGAGATGTGCAGGAAGCACTGAATCCAGCTAAAAATAGCACGAATACACAGTGCTTTCCCTTTAGCAAGGATCCAGACAACTAAGTAGTGACCTCGTGCCTGCCGGTTTGGAGAATCTGAGGTCAAGATGCCTCCTGGTAGATTTATTCTGAGAGGCGGGCCAAGATCCTCCCTTGCCTCCTCTTGGGATGCGATAGCGTCCTCTCCGCAGCGTCCCTCACCAAGGGAGGAGGGCAGAGGTTCCAGGAGAGCACTTGTCCGCACTGATATCGGCGTGTGGGATTCGGGATGGCCAGGCCCTGAAACTGCTCCCTCTCTTCGTGTTATCTCCTGCCAGCTCCCGAATTTCCCCGGTGCTCCCGGGGCTCGTGAGCACCTTTTGCATGGCCCCGTGCTGACTTGGTGACCTGAGCAGTACATGTGGGCTCTGACGCTCTTCCAGGAACGGCACGTCCAGCTCCGCTTATGTGCGAGAAATAACATTGTTTGCTCATCCAGAAACGTCAAATAAGTCCGAGACGAGCGCCTGTGTAATCTGCAGCAGCGCTTAGACTGCTGCGATCTGTTTTGAATCAGAAACACTGCGTGGATACAGCTGTAGTAGTGTTGTTTTTCTGAAGTGCTGATCCGCTTCCTTCCTCTCCAATTCCTCAAAAGAAAACAAGTCAGTTGATGTAGGCGCTGGAATATGCTGCTKACTCTGCACAAGCTGTTTGCTCTCTTCTCGTGTCCTTTCTCTTAGCTGAATTGCCCTGGAGTTTGGACCCCTGGGAACATCCTTCTGGAAAGCCTTCAATGCAAAGGTGATCCAGAGGCATGGAAAAGAGTCGAAGAACAGGGTCAACATGTAAAGACACTGTTATCAGATGTCTTTTTCCAATCTCCAGGCTTGTCTGGAGATCTGTGTTAGCAGTGTAAGGTTTTATGTATGTTTATGCATGTATATAAAAAATTGTTTTTGATAGGTCTTGGTGGAATTTTCTCTTAAAAGTGCAACTCCCYTGAGTGTCTCTAAGCTCGGTGGTATCCACATCATCCTGTGCAGGGAGTTTTGCRGGTGAGCTTTATGGTTGAGCATCACCTCTTGGTGTTGGACCTGCTGCTCGTGGTGGGCCCACGTTGCGAAGAGCCCAGCAGGTACAGCTGGACCGTCCTCCTGCACTCGGCCTCCTGGAGCTGAGCTGTGGGCTCCCCATAAGCTGCTGGTTCGGTCACTGGATGGACCCTGTCCAAAGGCAGCTTATGAGCATCGTTCCCCCTGGGAGCCAGGACCCTGAGCAGCACAGCTGRGGCTGATCTGTGCTGTGGCCACGAGGGTGGCTTCAGCTCCTSTTCAGTGTGACCTTGGCTGTCTGAAGCACCCTGTTTAATCCCTATGCTTATTTAAAATTGGTGTCAACAGAGGGTGTCTGAGCAGAGATTAGCAGCGGATGAATGAGGCTAGCTGAAAAGTTCAGAGAGAAAATTGAAGCTTTTCCAGAGCTAAAAATGACCCGAAAGCACTGTTCGTGTGCGCGGTGTTTTTTTTGTGTGTGTGTTTCCTTTGTGTGTTCTGGATCCGTTCCTGGAGAGCTGCATCTTGTTCTTGTGCCTTGGGGGTCATAGTGCAAGGAGATACCCAATGCAAGGGGCTCCTTAGGCTGCAAGCGACAGCATCCCAGTGCTCCGCTTCCTCCTGCCAGCGGGACGGAGCGAGCTGGATGCCTTGGGACAGCGGCCATGGGGTGCTCTGGCTGCTGCGTTGCTCTGGCTGATCTKCACTAACGCACTGTTTGTAGAGTCGATTTTACTAATAATAGTCAGCTTTGTGAGAGCTGGTGCCGGGCTGACCTTATCTGTAGGTGTCACGTTTGGCCCACGGGGAGCTTATTAGCTTGTGTTTCATGCCACGCACTGAGATGTGTGTGTGAGGGGAAATAGGAGGGCAAGTCTTGTGTTTGAACCCTTGGGAGAGCCTTGGAAGGGAAGAGCTGGTTAAGGATACTCCCAGGTGCAGATGGCTTAGCTGGAAGCACCACCCAAGTGTGGYGGTGGTGGCTTGTGCTGGCCTGAGTCTCATCCCCTGGGGCTCCCCTTTTGGGTTGGGGGACACCGGTGTGACTTGTGGCTTGCTCCAGCTTGGCTTTCTCAGGTCTCCTGTGATGTTTCAGAAGAACTAAATCTCTGTGCCTTGGGGCTGCGTTGGCTGAAACGGAGAATTACCAAACCCCTTCTGATTTGGGCTGCTGCACCTCTGCATTGAGGACCCCTTTTCACTGTAGGGCGTGGCAATGCAGGAACCCGGTTCATTTTGGGCAGAAACGGGCCGCTCGATTTGACACGGTCCTGTGTGCTTTTTGCAGCAACCTCCTTGTCCTTGTGTCCTTGCATGGGTGGATGGGTAGACAYGCAGAGACCATTCCCTCATGCTGCATGAGGGGATTCAGCCCATGTGTACCCAGATCTCCAAAAGCTGGTGCTTGGAAGAGCTGCATATAAGTGGTTTTTGGTTCCTTTATGAGCAAAAGCTGATGCTTAGCCTTCCACGCCATGGATCTAAAATGGAGTACCCAAAACCACAGGCTGGTGCTGAATTCTCATTAACACCAGCTCCCTACATTGGTTTATCTGCTTTTCTAAGTGCTTATGGTTAAAAAGGCAGCCTGGGAATCCTGACTCTGCTCCACGTGCTCTTTCAGTGTGAGTGCCTTCTGGGTGTGTRTTTAATATGAAACAGTGCTTTTTAGATGTTTTATAAGTTGCCTACAGAAATACTGGGGGGAAAGTTACCACGAGGGCAGACTTTCCAGAAGGCAGAGAGCATTTGCTTTTGCCCCTCCTTTGGTGGAAGGGCTCCGAGTGTGTTTGTCTGCAAAGCTGTGTGTCGGTTTTATTAACTAGCAGAGCCAGAAGSCTCCTGGATGGTGGGAATCTACTCTTTTTTCTTATTCCAGGCATCTGGATAAAAAGAGTAAGGAAAAATTAGTGATGGATGTTAATTGGTGCTACTTATAACTAGTTTGTTCCCTGTTGCACTTGCATTTCTGGGGAGGGGACTGATGTGCCATTATCTTGTTAGGCTGCTGYGCTTGCCTGGGGAAGCAGAAGGTCATGGTGACATGCACGAGGATGCCAGCCGTTGTCTTCCTTGGTGTCACAGTGACAGTCCTTGTTGTGCYTTGGGGGCTGAGGAAATTTGGGAAKTGTYTGAGGATCTTGCTGCTTTTGAAAAGTGCATGAGCAGTCGGGAAGGAGGAGTGGTGCTTCTCAGGGGAATTAACCGCGGGTGCCCCGTGGTGCTGTTGGGTGCCTTGGGCTGGTGCTGGTGCAGGGCTGGCGGTATTGCTCTGCCTTCCTCCAGGTGTTTCCCGGTGCGGAGGGAGGCAGCCCATGGGCACCTGCGCCACGTGGCCTGAGCGCTGTGAATTCCTGACGTCAGGTTATGGGCCAGGCAGGGGCATGGTTCACATCCCGTAATTAGCATCTGCGCAGTTAATCAGCAGGACTGGCAGACGCAGGGATCCTGGATTGGAGTCACTCCTTTGCTTGCGGTTGGCTCTCAGTCCCGGAGATGATAGGAAGCTAATAACAAAGATGTGTCGACTTGGACTGTCTCTACTAATTTATCCTCCTTCCCCTTCCAGCATGCGTTTGCGGCGTATAAATCAACATCTTCATAAATCAGCGCTTTGACTTTAATGTCTTCCTCCTTTTCTGGCCTCTTGGAAAACAAGGTTTGTGCAACTGTGCAGTTTCTCTTCCTTTTAACAYATGAACCTGTGGGGCAGGATTCGACAAACCTTAGCAAAGGCAGAGCTCAAACGCGGCGTTCCTGTGCGAGCTGATGCTTTGTGGGGCATTGGAGCTGCTCACGGGAAACCAAGCTGAGGCCCTGGTGGGTAGCACAAGCACTTGTTTGGCTCTTGGTGGCTCGAGCATATCATTACTGTTCAGTGTAACTGAAAATCTAATATTTGGTTGATAACGGTGCTCTGAATTATGCTAATAGCTTGCTGGTGTGATTAACCTTGCAAAACAGGAAATGTTTGTGTTGTATTGACTTTTTCTTTTTATCTCTTGTTCAGTGAATACCGTTCTCATTAGTGCTGCAAAAAGCAAGAGGCTTGTTTGCCTTCCCTGGTTTAATGCAAACTYCAGAGGATGCGATTGCTTCCTTTCACAAAGGGATGGAGAGTGCCACAGGGAATGGGAAGGATGGCTTGGTCTCCTCTCTGAGTGYGTCCACCAAAGGACACGGACCTGAGATTTCCCTGGGCTCCCTCAGGTCCTGTGTGAATCCTAAGCGCTACTGAATTCAATGGGCTCCTCCCTTAGCAGCGCTTCTACCTTTTCTGCTAATAAATGATCTTGCTGCTGTGGAGGTTTAAACGCTGCTTTGTATGACTTGCTTTCTCCTTTTGATTGGTATTAGCCAGTGCTGGGGGGTGAGSAGAAATCCATATGTTCTTTCATTTGTCTCTGAAACGCACATAAAGAAGGCTTTAATTCTGAATGTAAAATGGCTGGAGGTGGTGAGGAACAAGACAGGGCTTTCATTGCAGCCATAGGAGTGACCTGCTTCCCGTTAAAATTTGGGGCTGTTTAAAACTCTTACAGCTGGGGCAGTAGGAGCAGAGGARCCCTCAATTAACAAATATGCTAGGGAGCTGACTTATACATTCATCTTGTTTTTTTGTTTTTTTTTTAAAAAAAAAACCAAAAAAACCACTAGGGAAGTGTTGATCTGCCTCTGCCTTCCAAGTCAATGAGGAAGAAATAAGTTCTGGTCCAGAAGCTGTGCAGTAGGATGGGACAGGGTGTGATGTGGAAGAGGAAGGGAGAAATGTCCCTCSCTTTTGCTTTACAGGACAGACTGGGATGGACTCTTGACTCCCCAATTTCCTCCTAACCTGCCCTTTTTGAATCTGGTGGGTAGCTCTTGGTGCTTTCTTCAAATCCCCAGTYTGGAGTCTGCAACAGCCTGAGGATTTCTGCCTTTATTAAAACTTTTTGAGTCTTCAGTTCTGGAGAAATTGAGGACATGAGTAAAACAGTGACCCAAAGTACTGGCAATACTTTATTCAGTAAATGGCATAGCTTTTTTGTTGGGTTTCCAGCAGAAAAAAGTGCTGTGCCTTTCCTAGAGGAACATTTGCCAGGTTCCTCAAAGGATGAGGAAGAATTGCCTGAGATTATGCCAGCAGAATGACTGAGTGAGAGCCCCAGCCTGCCAGCTGTTCCCACCSAAATGCAGGGATCGGTGGATGCTGAGGGAGAAGAGACATAATCCATGGGGTATGGCATAGTTCTGTCAGTCCAGGATTATTGAATGTGTTGCTGACTATTTAATCCTCCTCTGAGAGGAGAAGGGGGGGGGAAAAATGCCCTACGGCTAAAGTACAGCTGTGCCCTCTGCTGCAGGGGCAGCTCTTGGCAATGAATAAATAATATTTACTGCCTTTCATCTAATTCTAATGCTTCCTGGGCAGTCTCAGAGCTGTATGTCTGCAGAGCAGGCAGCAATTCTTATTTCTTTTAAATGGCCCCTCTGTGACTGGCCACATTAAGACTGAAGCCATCTGCTTCATTTGTTGAACTGCAGGCAGCTCTCATGCCTTCCTATCCCCTCCCTTGGTGTTTGTTGTGCCCAAAACACCCATTTGCTTATGTAATCATCGTTTCCCTTGTCCCCTTTACACGTGGTATCTTAAAAATCCATCCGGACCAAAAAAGGACTRTCTGGGGTTAAATGTCTTTATTGCACAGCACCTGGTGGGGACAGACCTACCCTGATGGACATCTCTGAACCAGGAGATGTCCRTGTGATGCTCACTTGTCACCGGAGGAACTGCCTGAACCCTGATCATAGCACCTCAGCAGCAGCTCATCAGCTGCGGTGCATGGACTTGCTCAGAGCTAGCTTGAGACCTTTGTACACTAGTGCAGGCGTGCACAAAAACACAGGCAGTGCCCCACTGGCGACCTTGAATGACCTGAGAATCCCTTGTATCCTTGCAAAGAGCAGACAGCAGATGCCAGCAAACCTGATGGGAATTGGCTGGTTAATTTATCTGGCCAAGTGGGCTCTGYGGGCTGCTGGCGGCACAGCAAGGCTGCTGAGATCTTGGATGGTAAAGTATTCCCAAGCTGCCTATTGCTGTGCTATTCCTGTAGCAACTGTACAGATGAGTACAGACCTCAGAAGCTCTTCGAAAGATCCACTGACTGTCTGAAATCAAAACAGCAGGAGCATAATGTGCTTGGAGACTTTCCGGGAGCTGAGAGCTCTCTCTGGTTTGAGTAGAAGTGCCATGGGCAGACAAGGCAGGCTGCTCACTTAGGACAGCTGCAACTCTCTTGCACATCCCAGGTACCTGTCTCAGTCCTCGGGATGATGATATGTTGGTTTTGGTGGGAAGGATGGTGGGCAAGTGTCATTTAACATCCCAGCTCAGTCTCCTGTAGGGTGGGAAAGGGAGATTTTTTTTGTAAGCCGTGTCCCGTGAAGCTAGAGAAAGTTCTTCTGCTTGGTGTGCTTAACTGAAATGCAGTCAAACACATTTCCGTGCCTGCTCTGCCTGGAACCCTATAGAAAAGGATTGGGAAAGTRGTATTTGAATGCCCTGGTCCCTGGACAGGAGGCCAGAGAGAAATGAGTGATCAACTTGCAAGTTGTGCTTTAGGAGTCTGCAGAGATGGTGTTGATGGGGATACCAAATCCTCTGTCTGCTGGATGGTTACTTGGATGCTTGGGCAGGCTGAAAGAACCCCAAATACTATGTATGTGCATCTTGCTTATTTAAGCACCAAAATTATACAAGAGAGGCTTCCAGAGCCCAAGGTAGTGGCATCTCGTAATGAGGGATGAGAGCTCCAAGGACTGTGGTGATTCATCTACTATCCTTTAGGGTAAAAACAATCTTTGCTTAATCAACACTAACAGACAACCTCTTTAAATGGGAAATATCTGATTCCTGGTAAATGATCTTGTTTCTGTCTTTATTTGCTTGCAATGCAGTCTCTGAACAGAGGTAGCTCAGGTTTAAAGGCTGTGTGTGTCCAACACTCCTGTGATGCTGATAATGCTTCTCTGCTTTACTTCCCCTCAGCCTGACTCTGTGTGTGTGTGTGTGTGTGTGTGTGTGTGTGTGTGTAAACAGAGCAGCAGCAAATATGACTTACTGCCACAGGGCTCTGTGGCAATCTAGGGCATAAACCTAGCTGAGCTATCAGTTCTCTTTTAGTTGTATGACTGTCTGTCCACATAATAAATTACAAATATTTATTGGTCTTTTGACATATAGGTTTCCCAAGGGAAAGGAAGGAGCCTGGCTGAACAAAGCCTTCTCTATAATCATAGTTTGCAGTAGGCTTTTGGACAGAAATTGCATTTGCTGGCTAGTACTGTCCTCGTTATAGCTAGGATTTTATGTGTGTCTATAACTGCATTTATGCCAAGGAGACCTGAGAGCTGCTGAACGATATACCTTAGACTGTATTAATGTACTGGGCTGTATTAAGAGCTTAACGTGTATAATATATGATGGTATTTGCATGTCAGGAACAGATGAGAAACCAATGTGTTCCTGGAAATGCATCACTGAATGCTGTTTTAGATGCCTGTATCTCCTGCTGGGGCATAGGGCTGTTGCTGCTACTCATGACCCTGTGGCTTAAAATTTGGCAGGTAACTTCTGAGTCTTGCTAATCTCTGGGCTGTGTGGGCCTTTACGTTAGCTCTGGGAACATGCTGAGACTTGGAGCTGTTGAAAACAGCTGCTCTCAGTGCTTTGCTTGCCCCAATTTCTTGTCAGCTGACTGCAATGAGCCAGGAACATCTGATGGACTCTACCTGTGTGCAGCTTTAGTGGCACCAGCGCTGTGTGCTGTGCAGGGTGTCCCCTGTGAGCTCGCTGACAAACGCTGGCTGCATCCTGTGCCCTGGGTGRAGTGAAATGCAAATGTGTAAAATGAACTGGGTCTTTGGTTGGTGTAAGATTTGATATTTCTTGCTTCTTGGTTATGCTTATTCTATATCACTATGTGCTGAAACAGCTAGGTGCTTTAATGAAAAGAATTTTCAATAACGCACCTCCGGGTCTTGAGTTATCCAGCCTAAACTGATGGGTAACCCTATTAAGTCACCTCTGTGTTTGGTCAGATGAATTTCTTTCTCTGAAAGGTTTTTTTCCATACAGAAAGGAGTACAGAAGAGCTTGGAAGACAACTTCTGACTCCTTATGAAAAGACTTCTGTGTTCATGAGTATATGGAAAACTTGAATCTCCTGAGATAAAGTCCTGTAGGGTGTATCTTGTATAAATGCCACTGGTTCCACTTTGCCTSTGGTGGCACTAACTGGGATGACTGGACTCCATTCCTGGTGGGATGAGAAGTGGCTGAAGGCCCATAGCTTTTCTTTCCTGTAGACTGTCCTTGTCAGCAGGTAGGCAGCCCTCAGGTAGGTGATCCAGCACAAAGACGTGGGTTGAGAGCCTSAACTTGTGCAATAAGGCTCAGAAACTGCCTTTGGCGGAGGAATAGGAGTTACTGGGTGAAATTCTTGCTGTTCTTCTCTTCTGATGTATTCCCTGCATCTCTAGCCTGTCGCACCGCGAGAGCGGGTGGCTTTCATGCAGATCTTAGTGGACAGCAGCGTCTTTCCTGACCAGTGTGGCTGGGGTGGTAGCTGAGCCAATGTCCCTTTCACCTCAGTGGCTCTGTACCTGCCTTCCTTCCCCTCCTTGCGGCTGGCGTTGAGAGAGGCTCTATAAAGGCACCTGACTTCCCATCCACCCACTGGCTCTTCAGGAAGGCGCTGCTCTTCTCCATGCAGTCCGATGCAGAAGTCGGGTGGGCCCTGGGGAAGGAGTCTGGTGGGAAATGCTGCTGGCATGAAAGATGAATTCAGGCACTTCAGAGACTACTGCCAGTGCTGACTGCATTTGCTACTAAACTGGGTAGTTGCTGTCTTGGTGCCTGCGTAGAAAGATGATTCCCACTCCCTTGCAAGGAGCTGACAACGGAGCGGCCCATGTCTGGAAGAGGCATCGCTGCAGAAATTTTGGCAGGGTTCCTGCTAGTCTCTTGCACTTGCAGAGCAGCAATAGCAGCTGCCTCTTCTGACTGAGGAGGAAGAAGTAGGTCAGAATTTGCATTCTTTGCCCAGCTTCTCTGCACATATACAGGCTTTTTTTTTTCCCCTCTCCTTTTTTTTAAACGAGCTGTTCCTGTTATGTGCGTGTTCCTCAGGTTCTCCTGAATCAGAGGGTGAAGACGTGAATTCAGGTGTATAATTGGGCTTTAATGTCTGCCTGCCCTCGTAGAGCACTTCTGAGAGACTCTTCAAACTCCCAAAGGCCAATCCCAGCATGTAAAACCAGAGATGAATGCTTGGGGCAGGTCTTCATTTTGCCTGTTGTATCTTCTCAGTCAGGATTTAGACCATCTCCTGTAGAGTCTTTTTTTTGCATGACAAGAGCAGGTAATTGCAATGAATTCGTCGGTGCTGCAGACGTGATGGTGAGATTTCTTTTTGGTGCTTTGCTGTGGGCTCTTAGCTGGTTAGCAGTGTCCTAGCAGGGAGAAAGAGCCATCAAGCACAGCAGGCTTGTGGTGACCGGAGAAGCATCTGAGCTTTACTGAGATGCTGCAGGGCAAYCGAAGGATCATTTTCTCGCTGGCCACAAAACCCTGATGAAAAGAGCTTTGTTGCAGCGGTGTTCTGAAATGCAGTGATGCCAGATGTGATCTTGCATGATGAAGCTCAAATGGGAAGGTTCATAGGCTGTACTGGGGGGGACTATCCTTGCATGAGGTTGTAGGTTTTAGGGACCAAAGGGCACCACTGGCTGATGTGTCTCTCTCCAGGGATCTGCGGGAACCTGCTGTGATGGGTCTGAGCTACTCCTGGTGGCRTAACAGCAGGTTGTCCTGTGGCCTTGGGAGTGGGGATCCCTCTTTTTAGAGTTTCTAGCTCTTCTTGCTGTTTCTAGTCTTCAGTTCCAAACAAGGCTCAGTTTCCTGGGCAATTCAGCATCTATAACAAGCTTCTCAGTAATTTGGCTAAAAAAGCATGGTAACATGATTTCCTGAAATCGAGTGCTCAGATGGGTGATTTCTCTTAGGGGAGGGTTTCAACCTGTGTTTCAGCCTGTGATAGAAAGAAAAACCTAGTCCTTCAATTGTATAATTTTATTTATTTATTTATTTATTTATTTTGGTGGTCAGGTGCTGTAGAAGCCTGTTTGCTTTTTTCAGTCTGAAATACAGAACTAATTGCTGCATGATCTTAAGACAGGTGTATGGGCAAGAGTGGCATAAACTGTACTGATGCAACATGATAGAGATTATTTTTGTTAGTAGATTTTCATTTATGCTTTGTGAGTACAAGATGATACTCCACTGAGATTTTGGCTAGATGTGTGTACACGCTACAAAAAAAACCCTGTAAAAGCTGACTCATTTTACACTACCCCCCCCCCCCCCCAAAAAAAAAAAAGCCCAAAAGCTGACTCATTTGCTTTTTCCGAGGAAGTTTCAGGGTGGCTTATCTGGCCTATCTGCTTTGCAATAGTGGAACTGCAACCTGAATCTTTCTAAGGTCTGTGCAAATAGTAGGCGATGGTATGTCCGTTCCTGTCTGGGGCTCCTCCGCTAACGTATAGCTGGTGCCACAGAGCGTCAGCAGCTTTACGAGACTTCTCCGTACAGGAATGAACGCTTGGGAGTTAAACTTTTCCCCATGCTGCCCTGCCGTTGATCTCTCTCCTTGGGGTTTTTGCATGTTCAGACATTGRTAATAGGAAGGCTGCCTGAAAGTAAATATAAGGTATAGTCTGAATTTTTTTTCTTTGTCTTTTAAAGTGTTGGAAGAACTTAATTTAAGAGTAGGTTTGATTATTACGATAACTGCAGTGAAGGCACCTTTCGTTTCTGCTTGTTCCCTCTGTCACCTGCCATCCTGCCTGCAGCTCGCGTTTGCCCACGTGGATGTCCTATTGTTCCTCTGCGGGTATTACTGTTTTAATTGTGCTGTTGTGTTTTAAAAGCTGTGTGTCTGCCTGCTGAGAAGTGCTTTTCAGGGTTGCGTGACTTGTGGGCGTATGAAAGATTATCCGGAGCGGAGAGGTGTTGCAAAAAGGCACTATTGTCTTTCTGCTTGAAATACTCTCCGAAACAAAACGCATCCTGTGCGTGTGTGTGCATGAGTGCAGCTGATCTCCCCACCCAGGGCACTGAACTATCACGATGCGCGTAGACTTTTAAGACAACCGGGTTTTGTGGCTGCGATACGCCTCCTCCTTCACTTACTTCTGTTTCCAGCAAACGAAGGGGGAAATCACATGCTGGGCTTGCAACGGTGGGATGTGGCCGTGGTCCCTAGGTGATAYGGTGGCCAAAGGACAATGCTGTGAAGGTGGTGGGACCCCTCGTGCAACGTCCCTGCCTTATACAAAGASTTGCTCTGTTGTGTTGCATCTGCTTTTGCCTTCACCTCCAGGCATGGTGTGAAGAAATTGCCATTATCCTGAACTTTTAGAAACGTCTCACCTCTGTCCCTTCTGTTGCTGATGCTCAAGTGATATTTGTACTTCTGGCACATGTCTTGGTGAATAGCCCGTTCTACGTGTTCAACCGGATTGCCGCAAAGAACTGCTTGGTGGCTCCTAAATCTGCTTATGAATCTGCCAGTGTTTTCCTAGGTCTGAAACCTCTCTCCCCTGTGTTGCCTGGATAGAGACTGGCCAAAYGCTTGAACTGCTGTGCAGGTGAAATCTTGGCTGCCTCCTGCTCCCAGTTTCCATGGGAGGTTCCAAATCCAGTTAGTTAAAGAGCATTTCAAAGCCTGACGAGATTAAAATATATGACGAGTTTCTTCTGCCCCTAGAACCTGATTTTTCTCCCCCCTCCCCACCCCTCCTGAAATCAATGAGGAGCTTTGACTTGCTTGTGCAACCTCCTTTTGAAGGTAGGAGGGTGATAAATTGATACGGGTTCAGTTTTTACTAGGCAATAACTGCAGCTGGAACTACTTTCCTGCTAATAACCTGCACTGTAACTCAAAGCAAAAATGCAGGACTGTCTTAGTACACTGATGGAGGCTATCCCAAATACAGCTTATGGCTGCTAACGTAAAAATACAGAACTCAGTAGTGGAACTGCCATGGGGATAATTTGGCCTGCAAAGCCAAAAAAAACCCCAAAAAACAAAAAACCAAAAAAAAACTAGTAGAAAAGCTGTGGCCAGCCCATCTCTGGAAGTCCAGCACTTCAGCCTCTGTAGGAGAGGCTTTTTGTAACAAAGCATGAACATGCAGCAAAAAATAGGCTCCAGGAGTGCTCAGCCCTGAAAAACTCCCACTCGCCAAGAATATTGACTGTCATCTTAAAAGCTGTCTTATTTTCTTGTTCCTTTTGCTGAGTCTTGCCCTGGAGATGTGACTGGAGAGTTAACTGTCACAGTGGTGACAAAGGCTAACACAGGAGAGTGGGAGGGAGGAAGATGATATGCTTTTCTCTTAATTAAATGCGAGCATGTTTGTTTAAATGTCATCTTTGAGGCTGGTACTCTCTGGTGCTTAGTCAGGATCTATTAGGAGTCGATTCTGTACCTACTTTCCTCCCCTTTTGTGAAGGGCTCAGCTCCAGCAAATTGTTTAGGTCTCGTTTTGGAGCAAAACAGATGATCTGGTTGGCTCTGCACCTCTCACTGTGATACATGACAAGCTTGAAATCTCTGCATGCAACCTGCTGAGCTCTTCTGAAAAAATCTGTATGCTCGTTCTGATGTCTAAAGGGGCCATCTCATTGGGTTTGGTTGGTTTTTGGAGTGTCTTGAAAGGCTGAGGCTAACAAACATCTGAGATACATATGTTTCTTCTGAAACCTAAAACCTAAAACASAACCTGGCAGACCCAAGGTGCTAATGGCCGGGGAAAAGGTGACTTCTAAGCAATATAAAAACTGCAGCGGTGTCCTTTTTGGGTGGCCTGCAGAGGAAGAGTTCAGCCCTGCTACCATCTCCCAGCTAATTTCTGGTTGCTCATGAATAGACCAGGCCCTCTTCTTTTAAAGCTTTATCCATTTCAATTGTGTCCACTTGCTAGCTTGAACAGAAGGAAAAWAGGGGAAATCCTGTAAAATAGTAAGTTTAAGCCCTTTCTGTAACAGCAAAGAGAATGGTAAGGATGAAATTGTGTTCTTAAATGCACTCTGACTAATGAAAGGCTGAATGATTTGTTGTCTCATTTTTCCTCTAATCTGCTCTGAATGCTCTGCTCCTTCCCCCAGTGACACCCGTAGATACTCGTGGGAGTTGGAGTTGATGCCCTGAGGATGCCACTGTTTGTATGTTCTGCTCATCCTAAAATGATGTTGGGAACGGGAGGAAGTGCTGAAACTTTGGGATATTGGCCCTTGTGAGATGCAGAAGTTTGTAGCTGCTTCGCTCACCCTCTTTTGAAAAAAGTAACCTCAGTGTATGGTAAAACCCTCCGTATTTTCTGTGAGGGCTTCACTGTGCTGCTACAGGATGGATGTCTCTTGATGTCACTTGCTCTATAGAAGAGGTCCCTTGTGACAGATGAAACAAGCTGGAGGGAGTTCAGCTGTGATGATGACATAAATAAGCAAAGTCTTTGTGTCCTTCCCAAACAAGCYTGGGCGACCCCACTACTTAGTCTTCATCTGTGTTTAGTCCCTGAAATCTTTTGAATCTTGTCTAGCTCCTGAGATCTCTGAACAGGAGACCAGCACCTGGGGAACTTGATGTGACAGCTGGTGACACAGCCTTGGGGTTTACCAGTTGGGGGTCATCTCACCATTTTTTATCTTGCTATGGARGAAAGCAGAATCCTTTCTCTGTGTGAAGGGGTCTCTGAAGTATGGTACGCTCCCTTCCAGACTGCTAGCCTTAATAGATTAATCGGAGTTTAGTGGCATAACCACCGAGTCTGTTCCTATTTGAAAGCCAAAAAGCCTTATATTTGGAAGCTTCTCCATAGGAAAAGCACGAGGGTAGCGTTTCATGGTGGAGAGAGCCTAAACCAGTGTTGTGAGCTTGAAACACACCTCATGGCATCCATCTACATTTGTCTTCTGCTGCCACAGTGGGACAGTTGGACTGGTTGGCCTTCCTCCAAGGCATGGTGGAGAATTGGCTGTGCAGTGAGTTTATGGTGGGACCTCAAGTGGCCCATTTGGTGTCGGCTGGACRCAAAGCTTGGTCTACCCTGGGCCTGCTCTGCAGGCAGCAGTGTAGTGTTGAGTTGTACCTGCTATCTTGAAATCGGATGCAATCTAACTATGGGCTGGCTGGACCATATAGAGCTCTTTGCAGCTGTGACTAAGCTGTCAGCAGGATTATTTCCTGCTGCATGGCCAAAGTGTTTTGGGTAGGATTGTGAGAAGTGTAAGAGCTTGAAAAGAAATGTCCCTCAATGGAAAGGATCCCATGTTAGAAAATGCTCTGTTAATTGAGCCCCTCATTGCCAAAGAGTGGCTGGCTCTTTCCCTCTCTATTTCYGTAGTACGTGTCTAAATCTGTGGTTAACGTTTTGTTCCTGGTGGCCAAGCACGAAGGATGGACTTGACAAACTTGATCTGTTACAGTAAATAGCCTGGSTTTTGAGATGAGCGTTTGAAGAATTACAGGTCAGTCTAGTTGGGAGAAAACCCAAGGGCTGCTAGATCCTATGTTAGAATGTCTACTTTGAGCTCTAAAAGATTTGAGAGAAATCATGCTTGCATCCAACAGAAGAACTGAGCCACCTGTTGCAGAGGGAGAGCTTGGGAGTGCTGAGGAAGCTGCATATGCTGGGTTCAAACCTGTGGGCTGAACAAGTGTTAGGTGGCAAAGACGCTTCTCTGGCACAGAGAACAGAACCTTATTAAGCTGTGAAAAGCAACGCGAACAGCCCGCTGAAAGACGGAGCTAGACAAGACGCGGAGCTGCCTCCGTGTTTTTGCTCTAGAGGGATGCTGTGAAGCCAGACAGATTGAGGACCGAAGCGTGGGTGGTGTGTGAAGAAGGCTCTTGCGTAATGTCCCGTGAATAGAAACGTGTGCATGATGCTCTGCTGTCCTCCCTGCTGCTGGAAGCAGGTGGTATCAGCTATTTGCAAAAAAGGGAAGGTCTTAATGCGTTTTGGTCGATTAACGCTAAATTAAACGAAAAAGGAGAAAATGTAGAATTCCAGAGGGTCTGGTAGAAGAYAAAATAACAAAACTAGCTCCATTGGGAAATGCCTAGAATTCAAGTGGATTTTGTAATATGTTAGTAATATCAAAGCAGAGTGTTTTCTAACCTAGTGAAAAAGTTCATCACCTCATCTTAAATACATCTGGGGAAGATCTGAGGTAAGGGCTGAGGACTTTGTTAACTGGAACCTCGCAGCCTACTCAATAGCTTGTAATTGCTATGCTGCTCRAGAGAGGAATGGATATTCTTGGAGAGCAGCATGATCCAAAACCCCAACTTGCTGGAATACGTAAAATTGCTTAGAAAGCTAAAAGTTAATAGCCAACAGCCAAGATTAGAGATGATGGTGACTTATAGCAGTTTGGCTAACACAGCTAGCCTGAGGGGTTTATACTGGAAAAGATGTTTCCATCCTGACCAGCCAGACTCTTTCGGAGCTTGTATGTTGGCTGTAAACCTCAGGCTGTTTGAAAACTTGTTAAAACACTTAGTGTCTCCGATGGAAACCTCTATTTAAGAAGAAAAGAAAATTCTTCCATCTCCTCTTTCCAAGTTGCTCCTGAAGAAAGTGTGAGTGGAGGTTGTTTTTTCCCAGGTTGTTGAGTTATGCTCTCCCTGGCCAAAAGGCAGACACACCTCTGCAAAATATTGTTCTTGTATGGAAGCTGCTTCTGGAGGATTGTGACTGATGGAATAGCTGCTTGGTAGCTGGCTAGTGGGAAGACGAAGCAGTGCGTTCTCACTTCCCTACAATTCCTTGCTGCAYGGCCGAAAAATTAGCGTAGGCTTGTGGAGGAAGTGCAACAGCTCTTGGGCTTTCAAGTTCTTGAAAAGCCTTATCTTCACCTTGTCTGCTAAGCATAGCCTGTCATATTTGCTTGTTTTCTTTTTAAGTGTGGCTTCCCTCCCCCCCGTATCACTTGGTGTGGAGTTGCCATCACCATTAATGCTCTTAAACAATGAAGTTGATACCTGTGTGGTCAGTGACAGCTTTGGGCAGGATGCAGCTGGGGTATCTTGTATCACCCAGGACTGACCACGGTGGTCCCACTGGTTTAAGGGGCAAAAGAGTGCAGCTGCATTTATTGCAGAACAGGATGGGKTTTGCCTTGATTGGTGAAATAAGGAAATGAAGGCTCAAGAGCATTTATCCAAAGCGAGAGGGTAYTGGTCGTCTTGTTTCACACTCTGAAATGGGTAGAAAAATGCTTTTGGGGTAGTGTCTTCTCTTCCATGCAAGCCCCCTCCCTATAGGTGAACTCAGCTTGGAGAATATGAATCCTGGCTGCCTTGCAAGGGCACATTTTAGGTGCAGAGAGCTAGATGCTCCTCTGAGCTCAAGARGGCTTGTAATTCTGGCTCTGGTCAAGCAGCCTACGGTGTTTCTCCGATTCTCAGTTGAGCAATCTAAGGATTTGCTGGAAATCTAAGCTTGTGTTTTGGGGAAAGAGCCTTGCATTCCTTGAAGAAACTGAGTTTTGTATGTAAATATCACAGAATCATAGAACAATATGGATTGAGAGGGAGCTCAGGAGGTCAYCTAGTCCAACCTCTTCCTCCAACCTCCTGTTCAGGTCAGCTATGAGAACATCTGAAAAGCAAGCTGATTGARTAACCCTGGTAGCTGAATCTTGTGGGTTGGCAAAATCTGATATGATGTCATAGGATACATAGCCTGACTATTTAAAAGCACTGCTAGATGAACAGGAACCACCTCATCCCCATCTTGTATGACATAGTGTGAGACAAGGGGTCTATGTCTGGGCTTTGACTTGTATGCAGCTTACAACAGAGAAAAAGCTTTCTATACTGGACGGTCAAGTGCCCCACTCTGAACTGGCTAGGAAAGGTGGTGTCTTTTAGYGATTGCTTAGGGTTCTTCTGTGTTGCTTCAAATAATAGTAATAAAATCAGTGGTTCACCTTCCACAGGGGATGAGATAATGGTAACACCGGAGGAAAAAAGGAGGAAGTTTGGTTCATGTCACTCACTTGACATCTATGGGCTTAGAGGAGCCAAGGAGGGTCACTGTGGTTTAACTCTACCAGCTTCTGGGGATGTGGACTTAAAAATGATATTTTTTCATGAATAAGGCACTCTTCTTTCTCTTCCATGATTGTATTTCTTGATAAGCTTCTTGCAGACTTGAGAAGAGGCATGCATCTCTTTCTTCTTCCTTGGCTTAAGAGCTTTTGAAACTAGATTTATGTAATGGTTGAGTTGTGACTTGACTGTATTAGCAAAGCTAAGACACTGCTTCTTTAAGTACTACTTTTCAGTCATCCATTCAGTGCCTCTTGAGGAGAAACAATCACTTTCAGGTTAGGAAAGTGATTTGTAGTCTAATACCTAAATTRCTTGAATTTCAGAGGGCTGACTGATTTGTTTTCTGTCTCTGAAATAAACAGTTTCAGTAGAACTGGGGATGATAGAAGTCTGGAAGATGTGCTAACAATACCGGAATTCAGGTCAGAAAATAAAATGCTTCCTTTCCCATTATAACCCAGAAGGACAATTATGTAACTGTTCTTAAACAGCTTAAGGGAGATAGCCAAAATGGAAAACCTAGTCAAACATACAGCTGATAAGCCYACAGAATCCAAAAATAGGATCACACTACTAGGAATGAAAAAAGACCTGCTGGAGGGAATGGGTCTTTTTAGATTAGCAGAGAAATTCAAGGGGTTGTCAAATTAACTGCAAGCCAAACAGACCTGCTGACACACATCGGCTGGACTGTAATCTTGAAGAGAAGATAAACGTCTTGGTTTATAAGCTGTGTCCTAGCTGGGAAAACCCAAGGGTCTTCTAGTGATATCAGGTAGTGTGAAAGCTTTTATTTCACCTATGCCTTACCTAGACTCTGATGGTCACATCTAATGGATATAGTGGAAACTGGAGGTCCAAAAGCCCCTGCAGTGATGAAGCAGAGCAGCCATTCATGTCAGATTCCCTGTTTTCAGCTGAAAATTGTTCTTAAGGTATGGTGAAACAACTAGATTGCCAGCTTTGGAAATGAAGGCATAAACTACACCTCTTTCTTTCTTTTTTTCCACTTGCCTCTCCCCCTCCCTCCACTTCTTTCTTATTGATGATGAATTAGTCTGCTAATTTGTTATGCTGCCATAGATCCCTTCCGCCTTCTGCTTTCGATGAGTCCTTGAGGGCTGTGGTACATCCTACATATATATCCCATCAGGCCTGGGTGAGCGATTGACCTCAGGAGTTTCTTGCCTTTGGAAATGGGATACTTTGAAGGAGAGCCCTCTTGGTTTAGAGGGTGCTTTTCTGCCTGTGCTTGAGGGGATTTTAGGAACTTGGTACAAACAATAGCCTCAAAAATTAGTGCCCCCCCCCCCCCCCTGTTATTTATGCAGGGTTTTATGTTGTGGCCTCATGTAAATCTGAGTAAATTTATTCTTGCTAGATGTAATCCGTGTGTTTCCTTGCTACATGTATTCCGATTAGTGGCATGAAGCATGCTTGGCCAGTTGGGATTCCTCCTCCTCTTCCTCTCTGCCCAACAARATGCCTCCTTCCCTGTCACTGCACTAGTGCCTTCAGGAACAGCCTCCCCAGTGTTTTGCACCTCTAACTAATATTTCCCAGTTCCATCTTCCTACCCCCTTCTGCATCTGACTGCTCTAGCTTGAGAAACGCTGTCATCTCCTCCTTTTCCACAGCCTTCCACTTTGAGGTCTCATATGGTAGTGAAGGGGAAAAAGGGGGTGTCTCTCGCTTTGCCATATCTACTTTCCAAATATTCTCCTTTGTTCTGGAGTTTACTGCTTTTGCAGAAAAAAATCCCAGTTCTACAGTTTGCCTTTTTCCTTCTTTCCTGCCCAGCTCTTTTCCTTTGGAAATAAGAGTCCTCCGGTTTATCCGGTCTGGGTAGTGGTGGCTTTGAACTTGCTGCTCCCTGGATGAGGGCACCGAAGTCTTGTGTTGACTGCACTAGAGTTTCAGTAGTGTGTGAGAACTATTTCGGTGAAAAGAAAGATGCCGTCAGCAGCAGATCTGTTTTTTTTCTGGCATTTATAAAGCCTAATTCTGAAACTTCTCACTTAAATCACACTTCAGACATRCTGTCTTGGGTACTTCATGCTCTCTCTCAATTTGGTCAGCAAAACAGTGTTTCTTCAGGACCTTTTCACAATGTTCAAGATGCAGCAGAAACTGGCTTAGTGGTCCATCCAGCAAGTTATTTAACTTGGGGTGCTCTCAGGTTTTTCCTTTCTAACCCCAAAAGTTGACCCAATGGCAACTGAAGTCTAGCTTCTTTGGGACTTGCTTCAAATCTTTAATCTTCCCCCTTCCATCCTTTCCAGCTGTGCATGCTGACTAGTCTTTGGTAGTGGCCTGGACTGGAATTGCTCTTACCTTGGGGAGATTCCTTTGATCCTTTCCCACCCAGCAGCAACTCTTCTTGAAGAGCGTGCCAGAGCGAAACCGCTTTGCGCGCTGGAAGAGGCACACCAGCACTCCAGGGCGTTGGTGGTGGCTGAGGAGGGGAGAGGGGGTAGCAGAGAACGGGAACAGAGACGCTCACACGATCACACTGTTTTCTTAGGAAAATAAGCTGAAAATGAAGATATTTTTAGCTCCTTGTCAGCATAAGGAAATCTGCCCATTTTCTGTGGCTGGTAACCTCCCTCAGTGTTCCCACCTAGACAGGCCCTTAATCTAAACTAACCRAAGATGAAAAACCCAAAGTGGGCTAGAAGTGAAGTGAACCAAGATGAAAAAAGGCTAGTTAATTCTGGAAACAGTGTGCTTGCGTGCAGCTGGCCTGCCCTTTCAAGTTGCGTAGACTAACTTTCCTGGGAACCTCTTTATAAATAAACCCTGGAGGAAAAACTTTAAAAAAGAGAAAACCAAACAAAACCTCCAACATATTGCTTTTCTGTGGGAGATTCATGCCCCAGAGTCCTTCTCTGCTTTCCTGGGATTGCAGCTGCTTCTCGGGCTGTTTTCCAGATGTGTGAGGTGTGTGACTCACCTGAGTAGATGCTTCTCCCCCTTCAGAGTGAGCATAACCTTACAGACTAGCAAGTGTGTCTACTGTTTGCTTGATGCTTGCGTAAGGATGTCTTGTCAAAAGATGTGCACGAACCCTTCCCCCCCCCCCCCCCCCSCCATGTCTGATGCTAAAATATCTGCCTTGGGTATATTGTCCATGTCCCCTTCGCAGTGACATTCATGCCCCTCTAGTTAGGGAAGAAAAGGTCATCTTGTTGAATGAACACATGTTCCCTGTGGTCAGGCTTATTAGCGCTGACTGAAGGTTTGCGTAACTGATCTTTACTCTGGGATGC
The DNA here is from genome assembly GCA_003342895.1 of Casuarius casuarius. Taxonomy (NCBI): domain Eukaryota; kingdom Metazoa; phylum Chordata; class Aves; order Casuariiformes; family Casuariidae; genus Casuarius; species Casuarius casuarius. The sequence continues at coordinate 14,545,657 of PTFA01000001.1, read as the reverse complement.
TGAGCAAAAAAAATCCGATGTTTTCACTTCAATGCCACTGGGCTACTAAGAAAAATCAGCTTTCAGCCTCTCTCCATCTGTGGCTTTTTTCCTAGAAAGCTTAGTGTTTTATGGAGATGAGAAGAAAAATATTGGTGCTGTTGCCTCCTGGCCTCTGGACTCCTGAGGGACTTGCTGTTTAGCTGCACCAGATACCTGGATGTGCTTCTCTGGGTTAGAACCAATTCCTGCCWTGCTTTGATGGACCCCTTGATCCAAGACCCTATTCTCTGTAGAATGAGGCTGAGCATCATAAGCAATGACCTAAATGGACTTTTAGTGCTTTGAGGCAYATCTCCAACGCCTCTGATCTTCTCCACTATGTCCTCAGCCCTGATGTTTGTGTGTAATAGGATGGATCTTCTTGCCTCCTTCAGGCCTGTTTGCCAAATAACAAGGTCTGTGTGGCATCCAAAACTGGCAAGAGACCAGAGGGAGGAGGGACAGCAGTCTGCTGCCTGCCCCTTGCATCTTCTCCAGGGCTCTGCTTTGCTCCAACATTCCCAAATGCCAAAGCCCTTCGGTCCCTTACTGGGCCAGAGTTTGTGCTGGGCCTCTTACCTGACCACCATGAATCACCCGCTTGTTGTGAATGAGGTGGGAGAGATGCAAAGATGCTGGTAGGGATGGGCAGCATTGCTGAGTGTTTAGCAAGCAGTAGGATGCTGCTATTCCTATAATTTAACAACTACTCAAGTAGCTCCTGTATGAATATAGTTATCCTCTCTTTAGAGCATCACTGGGAGCAGGATGGAGGGGAGATGGTTTTCTAACTGTGAAGGCAGCTCATTGCAAATGTCAGTGTTTCGCTATAATGTCTTGGATCTGCCAGTTTGCATGTCACTGGTAGCAGCATGCTGAGTGGTGGTGTCTCTAGCCACTGGTAAACTGTGTCTGGAAGAGTGTCAGTAGTGCTGGGAAGGGCATGGGAATGGATTGAGTTTATGTTCATTGTAATAAAATCCTCAAAAATGATTGAGAGCCCTTTGACTAATAGGGCTTGGATTTGCATTAGTAAATGAGTTTATGAATCTCTCATGACTGGTCCCTTCCATAAGGCAAACAAGATAACTGATGTAACTGGCAGATGGGGTTTTGTGTTTTTTATTTTTGTTAGAACAGACCTCTCCAGGCCTGGGTTGAAAATGACTGTGAATCTCCTCTGTTAATTCTGGGAGYGACCTTGTGGATAGAGGAGTGGTTCCCTTCCCAGCAGTGTCATTTCTAACGTGTCGTAGTAATGACCTTGACCGGCATTTCAACGTGCTCTGTTGAAAGCTGGGGACGTTTGGGAATGTCACGCTTGCCAATCAAATGACAAAATTCTCGTCTACTGAAAGATGGATGCTGCTGTAAAGAGAGTAAAATCACTTCATCCTCATTTGTGTCTTTCTAAAGTTCAGCTCCTAGGTTTTGAAAGAAGATACACATCAGCAACGAAGACAARTATTTACGTGAGTTGAGCAACTGTGTGATCTGGTTGTTGTAACCTGTCTTTTGTTACCTACTTATTTCCCTAGGTGCTATTTTCATTCACTGCACAGTGTCTAGCCTGAGCTTGTAAATTCTCTGGGAGGTGATCTGTTGTGTGTCTCCTTGCATTGAGCAGTCTGACTTATACAAAACTGGAAAGGCAATAATAACTAGAAAGAGGCCTTAGGAACCCAAGACAAACCTGTRCTTTATTGAACAGCTTTGGAACAGGAAGGGGTAAAGCTGACTTTTACCCTTGCTCTGTCAAAAATCAAAATATCTGCCTTAAAATARGGCTGGAGGAGGGGATGGGGTGTGYGCACATCTCATTTTGATCTYRTCTTCATTTCCATGTTTTTGAGCGCAAAGAAAACTGTAGTGAAGGTGATGAACTGGAAACAGTAAATTGTGTGAGTCTGCCCTTATAACTTAACAGAAAAGGGTTTTCTTATCACAGACTGGATAGCTTCAGGGGGCAGCATCTGAGCTGCTTTAKGAGAAAGGCTTCCAGGATGTGCTGTAGCTGGTCACTTGTAAAACTCAYGTGTATGTGTGGTGTTCTGGGAACTGGGGCTCCCAAGGGGCTTAACGCTGGATATTTCATTAAATCATGTGACYGTTGAACTGCTCAGGTGCAAAGGGATCTCAGGAGATGTCTGCTCCAAACCCTGATCAAAGCAGGGTCAACACTGAGTTCAGGTCAGTTTGCTCAGAGCCTTTTCCAGTCGGGTCTTGAAAACCTCCAAGGATGGAGGTGCTCCAAGGATGGAGCACTGCCTGAGCCCATGTCAACTTCTGGCATCCCCAGGCATGAAGCAGTAACTTCTGATGTTTTTTCATGCTCTTGTTTTTGCTAAGAACTTTGCTTGATTATTTCCCACCCTGGGCTTTTACCATACAGAGCAATCTTTCCATATTCGTCTCCTAATCAATTTAATTTTTATAATAATTTTTTTGAGTTCTCTGTCCAGAACTGAATACCTRGAATTATAGCTAAGGCCTCTCCAGTGTCGGATGGTCTGTCTCAGTTGCTCCAAATCAGTCTGGTTGCAACGGGAAGGGAAGAAAAGGGCTTTAGAGCCCCAAGTTCCCTGAAATCAGGGAGAGGAAGTTGGTTTCCTTATGTCGTCAGCAGATCCTGCTATGTTGTATTTTGATTACTTTGGCCATAGCATATCCAGTGTGTTTGTAGTGGGGCGGAGTTTGCTGTGTGATTTGGGTCTTATCAAGCTAATGTACACGCTTCRGGAGTAGGAAGCTGAAGCAGTATCTGGCTTGTAGGAGAAGAGAGCTACAGAGAACATGGGAGATGCAGATGGAACAGCTTGTGCATGCTGTTTTCATTGCTGATCTTATTGGTGAGGGCACTTCAGTGCTTTGCAACACGTTGGTTTTGTGCAGGGCGGCTGCTTGGGAGGGAAGGAGCATCAAGTCTTTGAGAGCAGGTCTGCTGCTTCCCTAACGTAGCTGCTTCTCTGCTGTGTAAGAACTGTTTTKTGTCCCTTGCAGCTGCATGGAAGGAATCAATCATAGGAATGAAAAGCTTGTAAKCCATTAAAATAGGACTTTCCACCTCTCATTAAGCCAAAGACATTCATGCTTAATTCTCTGGAGAGCAGTTGCACAGCAGACGTGCAAAGTATTGATTGTAAAACCAATCTTGTAGACTTTTTTTCCTTCCCCTTACTGTTTCAATTAAAGTGTGTGCAGTGGGTGTGGCGGCATTTTGCTCATTCTCGGATGAGTGCTATTGGCACAGTTCACGCAGTTCTTTTCTTTTCCTGCTGGCATAAACCAAATTTTCAGTGATGCAGTAGGGAACGCGTCCTGGGGAAAGCAGAGAACAAACCTGCTGCAGCAAAATGTTTGACAAAGACTTGTGCTTTAGCTGCTGACATCTTCCAGAGGAGACTGAAACTGCCTCTTGGAGGGCCAGGTAATACAATTCACGTGTGGCTACAGCAAATTTTCCAGGGGTGTGAGTAGGAAAGGGCGATTGGGGAGGGGGGAGAAAAGCTTGTCTGTAAAGGAAACCATATGTCGGAGTGTKTGCGTTCAAAACCAGTTCTGTTCCCATTTAATTCCTCAGCAAAAACACATGCTGAAAAATGGATAAGGCTTGATGTAAACTGTTCTTCAGCTTGGAGAAGATGGCAAAGCTCTTGGGATCTATGGAGAGGAAAACCATAGAGCAATCTTTTTAATTAAAAAACATTTAAGGAATTAACATTTTTTTTGTTTGTGCTTGAGCCTCTTCATAGCTTGCTTTCAGCATCTAGCTGTGCTTCTGTGGTATCTCATCTTATTGTCTTCTCCTATTGTTGGTTTCTTTTCTCTCTTCTCTAGCCTTGRTGCTCTCTTCTGCTTAGCTCTGCTGACGTTCTTTCATRGCCCMGAYTKTTATTTATTTATTYTTAACGTTTGWTTYCTTGTGGTGCCAGTGCCATCAACTACTCCAGTGATGTGCTGCAGGGACTTTTAGCATGCTCTAATTATGTTCCTCCCCGGWAGAGCTGATGGTCGGAGAGAGGCATACCTGCGCTGTGGTGCCTGTGACCCCTCCTGTGTGATTCAGAGCCACGTGTGTGCACAAGGGACTGTGCCTAGTGAAAACCCTCYGTAGTCAGCTTATTTTTCCGTGGTTGGTGATGGCTGTAATGAAGAGCAATAAGCAATTGGCTCCTGTAACAAAACACCACCATCCCAGCTAGCTGGAAAACTACTTCARTGCAGGAAAGCTCTAGCAAAGTGACTGATCTGGGATGTTTCTTCAAGTGGTCAGTTGTGTTAAGGGTCTCAAACTCCTCGTTTYGAGCAGCGCGGGGAGGTCCTCAGCATTCTTCTGGTTTAACCCATCAGCATCTCCTGGTGCCTGACTTACCTCTGCTTTCAGTATGGCAAGCCCATTTCTCTGAAGGATGAAGGACTTCTCTTTGTTTGATTTTTTTTCCTGGATGCCAGCAATACTGGCAAAGCCTCCTTGAGAACCCTAGGAAAAGGCCATTAGTCAGCACGTGCTTTGCCAGTAAAGCTGGAACCTGCCATCCATTAGAGTCCACCAGCTTCCTAGCAATTCCTTGCTTTGATGTTAGCAAGTGTTTACCGAATATAGGCCCAACAGGATTGAGGTAGCTTCTTTCACAGTCTAAAATCATGCAGCAGTTGGGTTGCTTTAGCTTTTCATGTATTTCTCAGCAGGGTGGGTGACCCTGATACAATGCTGAGACTCTTACTTAAATATTTCTCAATCAGGAAGCACTACATAAAGGAAACGAGATTATAGAGCCAATTTACTCCTTGGAATTGAAATCCAGGGTGTTGCTTCTATTGCCTTTCTTGATCTCTTTCTGTTACTTTTAGTTAATTTTTCTTGAGCTTCCTTTTGGCGCTGCTTACATCTGGTTTTAGCTTTTATGTTCCAGCAATAGAAAAGACCTAATGTTTCTCTGCCTGCAGAACAGTAGCTGATCTTGTCTGGCAGTTGTCAGTCTCACTGCAGACAAGAGACATGTTCCCTATGGGCACCCCAACTTAGGCCTCCCCTATGACATAGACTGAGTGATGGAAAGAGACCTTCAACACCTAATCCACCAGCTACCCAAAGGTGGGATCAGCTCTAGCCATGTCATTTTTAATGCACTTATCTTGCTTGTTTGGGTGTCTTTGACTCCCCTCTACTGTCTGTCTCTGCAGTGGCTAATAGCTGTATTTCTCTGCCAGGAAGAATGGGATCTCGCACCTCTTGGGTTGCTTAAAACTTCTCTTTGCTACTTTTGAGAGCAAAGAACCTCGTTAGAAGACTTGCAGATGTGAGCAATTGCTGATGTGCTGGCAGGAGCTGTTGACCATCATTCCACCAGCCCCTAGAGGAATGAATTCTCTCCATGCTCAAGTTGTCAGGAGGTCATTGGCAGAGGGGACCAAAAAGTATTGTGTCTCTTCTCCTCTTGATGAAGAGCCGTCATGTCCCATCTGTGTTTTTCCCACATCTTCCAGTAACTCCAGAACCTCTTTGTGGTTTTATCTGTGTAGTTGGTGTGTGTGCACAAAAGGGGTGGAAGGGAAGAAGCATTCTGAGCTCTCCCTCGGTGGGCCTTACAGGTTTGCTACATGGGAACTACTCTGACAACAGCAAAAGCTTTGAGCAGAGCTCTTGTTGTGACCTCCAGGATCTGATTATGAAGTAGGGGCTTGGGAAGCTGGTCTCTTCTGTATTAGCCAGCTCTTTGAGCTGTTGTGCTTCAGAAAATCAATCCTGAAACTCCAAAAGGAGCAATGTGCACCCTTTCTCAGCTTCCTCTGCCAGAGGGGCCKGGGAGGTGTTGGACTTGTCTGTTTATCACCCATTATTTCATATCCTAAAAGTGACTTGAGTCCCTTCTGTGTTTTTACAGAAATCTTTGGTCTGCTTCATTTCTTGTTTCTCTCATTCTGGGGCTGTGCCTAGGCAAGGCAGCATCCCAGGTGAATGTATGGAGTGTCCTCAGTGCTTTCTGTCTATCTCCAACTTTCTGTTGGCTTTCGATTTCTGAGCATGGAGCCAGAACTCATCTGAGCTGGCTGCACTGACTTCTAGTGAACAGTTGCATAGAAACCAGGTGGGCACAGCTAATGGGACTCCTTGCAGGTGTTTGTCAGCTCTACTCTGTTATCTTCTAGGGCTTCATTTCTGAGTRTCTTTCCAAGAAGAATCTGAACTGATCATAAACTGGACTATTTGCGCTTTCTCCATTCCTAGTGTCTTTTGCTGAAATGAAGAAAAGTTGATCTTTGTCTTAAGCGTAAGAGCTGATGCCTGGGGTTATCACAGTACCTTTTTTTTTCTGCTGTCTTCTGAGGATGTACAGAAACCAAGTGCTGTTAGGATAAAAAAAAAAACCAACCAAACAAAAAAAAAACCAGCCAATTGGGAGGTTTCTTTCTCTTGCTGAGAACGAGCATGCCATGTGCTGYGATCCCATCTCCTTGGGCCATACTCGAGGGCAGGGCCTTGCTGAGATGTGCCAGTGCAGGCAGAGCCTGAAGTCAGGCTGTGTGTGACCACCATCTCTGCTGTCATATCACAGATAGAAACACAGCATAGTTCTGCTAATATTGGGAAGATCTGCGTAATTGGTTTTGGTTACTTGTCAGCTTTGGGAGAGAACAAGGCTCTTCTCCTACAGTCAAAGCTGTCGAGATATTGGGTTGAGAGATCTACCCTGATGCCTTGACTTGCAAGAAGGTTTTATTGCAAAGGCTCAAGCTTGTGCAGAAAGCAGAGAACGCATTTGGCTATTGCTCTGTAAAAGAAGCCTGTACAGGTTTTCTGGTGACCTGTTCCATTTCTTCAGCCYCTTTTTAAAATGCAAGGCACCAAATATACCTTTCGTGTGGAAAATGTTAAGAAGCTAGATTGCAGAGGGCGTTAGCATGTACTGCGCTTATTTATTTAACGAGATTAAAGTCTAAGTTTTTCTTTTGTAATCCCTTTGAAGTGTTTATCTTTTGAAGTCTGAATTCTCATTAACTGGAAGTGTACAACCCCAAACTACATGCTGCCCTAGTTTCAAAGCGTTAATTTAAAAAAAAAAAAAAAAAAAAAAAAAAACAATAAACAACAGGTCAGACCCATAGGGGCTACACGTCAGCCAGATCCCTGACTATTTGGGTTGTCTCTTGCTGCTTTGTGAATCAAAGCAGATCTGCTGGATGTCTCCCTGCATTAGGAAGTAGTCATAGGGTTTTTGGCATCATCAGGCATCAGGAAGACGGTGCTTTTCCCCTTCAGAGGTGTAAGAGCTGGAGCTGTAACTCTGGAACTCCTACAACAGATCAAGATAAGTTCTGCAGACTTTGTTTTTTTCCCCTAATATTTTCTGTCACTGGGGCAGCACCATGYGGCTTTTAGGGCAGAGGGGCCAAAACAAATTTTCCAAACTCAATTCTGATCCCAAATGCTCCTTTTATACACACACATACATGCGTCAAGGAACACCTTACTTTTGATTATATATGTGTATTTTTTCCCTGGCAAGCAAAAAAATASAGATGCAACTGGCATTTTTAACACATCTGCTGTTTTCACTTGTGCAGGGACTTTCAAGTGTTGTCCACATAAAAAAACAATGTTTGTACCCTGGGTGGGAGACCTCTAACCAAACCCTATTTCCAGAGCATGGAATAACAAKGTGTTGGGAAGCATAATCCTGCTCGGTCATCAAGAGGTCTCCAGCGATCTGGGGAGGGTCATCACAACTGTTACGATCCTCAGCTGAAATGCAGCATCTCCATGGTTGAAGCTGTTCATGGCTTYGAGGTGTTCCCTTACCCTTCCTGCCTTGAAATTAAATCTTCATCTTGCAAGTTGAGACGCTCTGGGTCTGAGCCAACAAAACGTGGAAAAGACTGCTCAGTGTGCATATAGATTTCCTCCTGTGGGAACGGCTGTAGCAAACATCCCTCTATAAGAGTTGTTCTATTATTAAACAGATGGGGATATTTTCCCTCTTCCATTTCTATCTTCCAAGCTGGGGAAAGTGAAATTACATTACTTTGTTTTGGATGAGTTCAGCATATTAAAGAAAAGATTRGTATGAAAACCATGAAGAAAGACTGGGTGAAAATCGCAAGAATTTAGATCAGTTTATTTTAACACTTTTAATCATTTCAGTCTTACTTTGGAAAAAAATAATTTTTTTATATAGAACTGGAGGGTTTGCTCTTGAAGAGGTAAAATCCTATTATTAGGAAGTATTTAAAGAAAATCCAGTATTTTCCAGTGTAATTAGGGAAACAATTGGGTGAATGCTTACATGGATATCTATGGGTAATTGGTAACATTCTCGTGTAATCAGGATAGGTACTTATTTGCTCATCTCAGTGTTTTAACCATAACTAACTTGATATAACTTGTAATAAGAGATGGACATGTTGAAATCATACAGAGATTCAGGATAAACAGTGATCCCATGAGTCACCAGCGAGAGGAAAAAATACTTCTCTTAACATAGAAAGCAGTAGAATCTGTCAAGGCTCTTTTAAAAATGGGTTAGTAAAAAGTCTCAAGCATCCCTGGAGTCTGTATGTTCTGCATTTATTTGCATTGAAAGTAGGGCACGTGTCCTTGGGCCTGGTTTTTGGGAAGTTGAACCCTGTCTACCTAGGGCCTGCTCTGATTTTTGGGTCTCCCACTGCTGAGATGGCCTGTTTGGCTTCCCTAGTTACGGGGGGAACGCAGTGAGATATGACTGTGACAGTGACCACATTTCTTAGCTATCCTCATCCCTCCAACAAATCTGGTCCTCCGAAGCCATGGGAGCCTCTAGTCCCAGGTGCAAACCCAGAGGGACTAAGCTTTCCATTTTCTGGGTCTTTCTAGCCCTGTCTTGACAGATGGAGACGTTGCAGAAGGCCATGGCTGTCCTCCTTCTCTCCCCTGGGCAATAGGTGTTTGTGCRCTCCAGCGTCCTCGTAGACCTCAGTCGGCCCACGACTCAGTGTGCTTTGAAACATCCTTGGCTAGGTTTTGGCTTTCTATTTCTTTGATCTAATTTAGGAGTCCTTGGCAGGCTCAAGCACAAAGTCACATGCTGCGTTGTTCTGAACCAGCCTAGGGTGACGGAGGCTTGAGGCAGCAGGTCGAGGCGATGCAGGCAGGAGCCAGCAGACTCGATCTAGTGGCTCTTGTCTCTTCCCCTAGCTCCCCCAAACCACTCTGGCCAACCACGCGAGCATCCGGAATAGCACTGCTTATAACGCTGCTCTGGGGTTTTGGGTCGGTGGATGTGTTGCAAGCCGCTTGCCTCTGGGCTRTTAAAAGATTCTTCCCAGGACGCTGAACGAGATCAGTGTGACTTGCATGAAAYTAGGCTGATGGATAAAAACTGAAGGGGGATTAGAGGGGAGGACTTGGACTGTACCATGCCGTGTGAAAGGGTTAGATCCTGTTAAACCTATTATTCTGTGGCTTCATTCGCGTTATTTACCTATTGCACTTCAGGACCTGTGTTGTTGGTCTTCCTCTGCCAAAATGATAGTATTGAGATTTAGCAGATGGGGTATAATGGAAATGATCAGTCCCACTTGCTCTGTCCTCTCTCCGTTCAGGATCTGGAGTATTCTCTGAAGACTACAGGGATGGAGGAGTTAATTCGGACAAAATCCAAATTTTTAGGCCAGATCTCCCCAGAGAGCTTTCCTTTTAAATCTGCAACTTGAATTTGTCTGGAAAGGAATGTGTCGCAGTCTGTAACGGATACCTACAGCCCAGTATCTCGGGAATGCAGTGTGTGCTAATTAGGCATCCTGGAGCCTTCAGAAAATGCTCCTGCTGTATTTGCAGATGGACTCCCCCTTTTTGGGCGAGCTGGCTGGCAAACTATTCAGCTCGAAGAAGTTTGTAGCCATTGGCAGATGATGCATCTTTAAAGCCAAGGTTGATGGGCTGTGTGGGTTTGGTGATTTTTTTTTTTTTTTTTTTTTCCTTTTTCCTCCTTCTGTTGTGTGTTGCTGAATTTGAATAATTAATGTTTGTTGTCTTGCTTCCTGTTTTCATTTCTGTATGTAATGCTAACCAGCAGAGGTTTGAATCATTCATAGCCTGCTTTCTCCACCTCAAAGCTGTAGATGTCATGGGAACAGTGATTGTAGGGTACGGACTTTCTGCTTCTCTCCATTAAATCCATTTCTGGTAGCAGGAGAAGCAAGTATTCAGTTTGCGATCTCGGCCAAGCACGGATCTSTGGACAGATGGTATCAGCGTGGCAATTTTCAGTCTAATTTCTCTTGAGCGGCGTCTTGCTTGCGGTACTTCAGCCTCTTCCTGCACCCCCTGTTATTACTCAGGTGCCTGTGTGCGGTGGGGAGAAGGAGAGGGTGGGTGCTGCGCAGTTTGTTTTCCTTTTTGCTGTAGGTTTCTCTTCTCTGCATCACCTAATGATGATCTCGGAGAAGAGGGAATGATTTTTAGGCTTGTAGGTTGTGTCTTGTGCAATTCAAATCAAAGGCACTCACGTTACTGCATTTCTGGAATGCCTATTTAACTCATGTTGGATYTCTTCTCTCTGCTGACTTCTTTTATAAAGAGCTACCCGAAATGGCTTGAAAAGCTTCTGTAGCCTAGATCTGCAGCAAGACTGAGAGTGGGAATGCTGGTGAAGCCGGTGGGCTCCCATAGCATCTGCCTGTACTGGGGCGCAGTGAGAGGACTGGGGCAAGACCCTTGCTTGGTGGGTCATAGGACCTTCTCAGCTGTGTTTTTCCTTGATGATCTTTTCTGAGCAAAATCAATTTTTTTTCCCTCCTGGTTGTATTTAGTGGATTCTAGCTGCTCCTAAAACTCTCCAGCAGTGCCTTCTGGTGATGGTATTGTTTGACAGATGTGCTTTCTGGTTGCCCTCCCTCACTGAAAACACTTGTGTCCCTCCTGATCTTCTCTGGGAGTTTGGGAGATGCTGGATTAGATGCTGCTGTGGGARGTTGATGGATGCTCTTCAGAACTGGACGACAAACTTGGAGCTTTCACACCTACCCTGAGTCCCTGTTCTCCTTTGAAGTGCRCTTGTACCTCATTAAAGCAATGTCATTTGAAATGGCTTCAGTGCCTCCATGAGCTGTGGATGTGCTGCTAACTATGGTGAGACCTTGTGTCTTTAACTGATAGCCTTGCTGGACGTGCTGTCGTGGAGGATGTTTGTATCTGGAACAGTTTGAATCACAGATCCTGGCTTCCACGGTGGACAGTCTGAGATGAGAGCTCTTCGTGTACCTGCTGGCTTGTGACACTTGTCCCAACAGCTCTATCAGCTGCCTAATACAAGTTGTGCTAAGGTGCCGGCGGTGCCACTGCAGTGCTTGGCCCCTTCAGATGTAGYCCAGGAGATGAGAAGTGATGATAGGCACCGGAAACTGCAGTTRGATGTAGTGATCTAGGCAAAACTTCTAGCCAAATTAAGCACATGTGCTGTGTGCCATGCCAGTGATTCCTGACGGCATGTGTTGCACTGCAGCTTTCCATTAGCAGCTGACAAAYGGGTATGCTGGTAAAATACAGGGGTCTTGGGGGATGCCTCTGGAGACTGCTTGCCTTTCTACCTGGGGAACTTTGTCTCAGCTAGTGGTGAAATGAGGGTCCTAGAGGTGAGGTTTTCTATTTGTGGCTCTCCAGATGCTTTTGATGGCACCAAAGAAATGATAGATTGAAGCTTTATCCAAGCTTCTCAAGCTCAAACTCTTCCCCACCTCCCACCCTTTATGACAAATTGGGGTCCAAGTTTCATTTCCCAATGGATTTCCATTGAGTTATCCCTTTTTTTGGAGAGAGGGGCAACATGGCAAATAGCTACTGTGACGCAGGAGACTTTCTCTGGAAGAGCATGGGTAGTCTGTCTGTGTCAGCCTATGATCGTCTGTGGACAGTCCCTGTCAAACACCTGGGGCAACAGTGGCACTATCTGTTATCTTTTCTTGCTTCCTATCCCTTTCTTTTCTATATTGTCATCCGCTTAGATTGCTATCTCATTTGGCACGAAGATGTGTGTATGCGTGCATGGGTGTAGCTCGTATCTGTGCAAACTCCTAGCATCACTTTGTAATGCTATAACGATGCTGGCTAAAGCTCCCATCTTTAGGTAGCGTTAAACTTTGCACTATAAAGCTTCAGCTAGGGACTTGAGTGCTCCAGTCTCAACTTCCTTAAAGGAAAGATGGATCCAAGACTTGCATAACATGTGAGTTTTATTATTTCTGAAGGGCAGCCTCYGTTCCCTGGCTCCTGCCGCTTCAGATGAGTTGGATTTCTGTTTGAAAAGTCGGGATTTGCCAGCTCTGACAGTCTGGCTTGCATATGTGGTTGCTGAATGGCATGACTTCTCCAGGTGCTTTGGGCTAGAGGGGAAGGATGGAGAACAGCTAGTGGCTTCCCAAAAGAACAGAGGGATGAACTGCTTGAGCGTTGCGCTCGTGTTGGGTTTACARTGCAAGTCCTTTAAGCTAGCAAATAAAATACCTTTTAAAAAGCTTTTAAAGCCTGAGGTTGTCTGTTTGCCCTCTTGCTTTGCACGAATGGAGCAGGATGAGGTAGAACTCGGGAGAAATGGTGTCCTTTGGAGAGGAATTGATGAGGGATTTTTTTCTACTTGCTGTGATCTGCTAGGTTTTCAGTCTAGTAATGTGGGGTTGTTAATGGTGCGTGACTTCAGGTTCTGCCTGTTTCCCAYGATGTTTTGTACATCACTTGCCATTTAGGATCTTCACGGCAGAGATTATGGCTTTGTCCAACACAAACATGTCCTTAAACAGCATCTAACTCTAGGAGCTTAGCGTTGCTGTCCTGTTCTAACTGGCAGTCGCTTCTGCCTGCAGCGTGCCGCTGACACGTGGAGAAGGCAGCCCAGGAAACTCATGTCGTGGGGACAAACCAAAGCAGACAAAAGCTGGAGGAGGGAAGAGAGCAGGCAACTTGTGCAGTGACTAATGCAGTTTTATAAATAGCGTAAGAGATGACATGCAGGCAGGGAAGTGACCTCAAGCACGAGGCCACGGAGGTGGTGCAGCGCTTGGGGGAAGATGAGCTCGGAGAGCRCGGAGGTGCCAGATGATCAGCAAGTAGCTCTCGTTTCGGACTGACTGTGTTTGACGCTGTCTTGCATGTCTTCCCCAAGGGGATGAATTAGAGCACGTGGGGATTCAGGCCGGCTAGGAGCCGCAACACAGAACGAGTCCTGCGTGCCCTTGTGTCATCTGCATGGGTCAGTGCCTYGAGCAGTGCCGAGAGCTTTCTAGAGAGATTTACTGAAAGGACAAAGCTACAGCACGTATGTGAAAGGAGGGCAGCGGAGCTGTGGGTTGAGCTCTGGAGACAGCACAGTACGGTCTGCTGAGCTTTGAAACCGCAGCAGCCAGCTCGCAAGATCTGTCTGCCTCCGGGATGCTGAGTCCTAATTAGCGAAAGCCGGGACAGGCCTGTCCTGGGCTGTCAGTGCAAAATACGGAGAGTAAATGGACATAGAGAAGGGCAGAAGCTGGAGGGGTTGAGCTGATTGTACCCTCGCTGAAGTGTTTTTCTGGTCTCTGCCACAATGCTTGCACCATCCCCTTATGGATCAGCTGTAGGAAGAAGTTGGGTGAACCCAGTTCTTCGTGTCTACCTTCCATGGCACATAGGAATGAGTGATCATTAGATGGCTAGGATACATCTTTAATCACGGAATCGCAGAACTGTTGAGGTTGGAAGGGACCTCTGGAGATCATCTAGTCCCACCCCCCTGCTAAGGCCTGCCATGCTTTGCCAATGCCAGCGGGGATGTTGCTACTCGTAGCTGTCATATCTTTCTGCAAGACCAGAGTACCAGGGATCCGGGTTATAAGGAAATGAAGCAGTTACCCTAGAAAGGGAGCTGACTTTCTTCCTGCAGATGAGTGCAGGTAGTGCATGCAACTATGCAGGCTCTTCAAAGGTAGCCAAGCACTTTGCAAGTGCAGCTCCCATTGAGCATCACTTATAGTGCACGGATTATCCACGCAAGAGCAATGTGTAGGGCTGTGCATATGCACTTGTGCACCAGGAAACGGTGGAAAACCCCCGGTGGGAGTTAAGTGCAGCTGAGAAATATCAGCACAACACCACCAGACTGGCAAATGTTTGCTTTCAGGTCCCCATTTCTGAAYGCTGACTCTAAGAATTAGTAAGAACGTAGGATGACCTGGGCTTTCTGGTTATGAATCTTAACAGAGACGAGAGCGAGTGCCTAAATATAAAATACAGCCCTGTGACGCACAATGCATGTAACCAATGGAGCAAAGTACTTTCCCTCGAAACAGCGATGTTCCCACACATGTCAAATAGGGCAGCTGTTTCAAAGTCAGTGTGGCCCTTGGGGAGTTCGTGCAGTCTGGTGCAGAGAGGATCTCTTTCCTGGGTGAAGGCTGCAGCTGGCTCTGCCTCCCACCTGCATCCTTCTGTGGCTCATCGGACACGTGCAAAGGAAGGGGAGTATCCACCTCTTGCAGCACGCGCAGAAGTGTTATCTCCTCAGCTAGGACTGTTTGGCAGCCTCCATAGGATGCTCATGATAAACTAATTTACCTTGGCTGGGGTGCAACTTCGCAGAGGTCTTGGAGTCAATTTTAAGGTTGTGCTAGCTGAGGGCATGGTTCTTTGCATTTCAATCATTTCTGTAAATCTAATCATCCAGCTTGCAAATAGTCTGTCTACTGCTCTTGTCCTTAGGTGGCATTTCTTTTTGATAGCTGCTATGAATATATTCACTTTCAGCGGAGTGGGAGAAACAGCACAAGGAAATGCAATGTGCAAACTAATTAAACTTCTCGGTCTCGTTGAGTAACGAGTCCAAGATGTTGGCAGGGCTGGGATTAGTTCTGATTACCATTTCTCCTCTCGCAATAGACAGAGGACATGGTTAATTATTAAATTGCATGTTAATATTTTGAAATATCACTTAATTTCCTTTTGTCCCCCCCCTTCTTTTCTCCTGCTGAAGGGCGTTTCCAGGACCTGATGGATTTCTGATACCTCACTCCTGAGGGGCTGGAAGGAGCATGGTTAAACACCAACCGCTGCAGTACTACGAGCCACAGCTATGCTTGTCGTGCCTGACGGGGATCTACGGCTGCCGCTGGAAACGGTACCAGCGGTCACATGATGACACCACCAAGGTTGGTAGCGGGCTCTGCCCTGTACCCGTGTCTCCTCTTCCCAGAGACTTTGGACTTTGGTTGGGTGTAGAAACCCAACCGTAAGCCTTGACTGTGGATGAGATCTTGGTTAGAAATGGTAGATGCTGTTCTGCTTGGTTTTAGTAGGCTTGGGTAGATGGTGGAAGTCCAAGAGGTCTGCCTTGCATGAAGTYGAATGCGTTTTAATGTGGGTTATGCAAGAGAAGTCCTCATGCYCATGGTTGCTGTTGCAGGTGTAAATGTGTCGCTTGTCTTGGCGCTCAAAGCGGGTGAGTGGCATGGGGTTGGCCAAATCTCTGCGTATTTTCCCTTTAGTGCTGGAGGAGACTTCTGTTTTCTCCTTGTTCCTATTTTTTCTGTTGTGCTTGTGGTTTCTTTGGTCTACATAGAGGCCAAAGAGCTGCGAAGAGGCAGCCTGTGTCCGGCTGATGTGGAGTGGTGGCTGTCTCCCAAGATGTGTTTTTCTAGCCCAGCCTTTGGTTCACCTGGGGAAGTTGAAGGGACTTTCGTGTCTAAAACCAGCACAGCGATATCAAATCTCTTGGGAGAGTCTGAAATGCTGATGGCAGGTTGCATCTTCATGGGAACCGATGTTAGAACTAAAGGGAAAAAACCAACAACAAAAAAATAAACCAAACCAAAAAAACCAACCCCCTCCTCTCCCCCCCCCAAACCTTAATACCTCTTGCTGCTTAGAAAACAGTTATTTCCAAATGTGCTTTGCACTGAGGATGAGGTAGGATTGGGGAATACATGGGACCCATTCTGCACCGTCACCAACCTCTGCATGCGTGGAAGGAAACCCCTGGGAAGGGAAGGATGGCATGAACTGAGAACAAGCTGGGCTTGAGCAAGGAAGCTCTTGGGGGTGATTTATCCTCCCTCTGCGCAAATACAGTTTTTAAGCGCTGTGGCAGAGGGAATCCCAACAGCCAAGGCTGGACTCGCCCCTTCCCTGTTGGCTGATGGGGCTGAGAGGTGCCTTGTGAGGTCTGATTTGTGTTTGCAAGAAGGAGGGTGAAAAAACATATCCATCTTATTTCATCTTCTGGATAATGGTTGTTGCATATTACTATTCTTCTCTGCTCCTACATTACGTTTATTATTATTATTATTATTATTATTTTTAGTGTGCTTACTACTTAAAGAAAAGAAACCACAGAATGAAACTTAAATCGTGTTTGTTCCCGCAGTGCTCCCAGGAGATCCCTTGTTTTTTGAGAGCTCGGTTTGCTCCGGTGACAGTTAGCTGCTCTGTTTTATTTTTAAGCCTATAACYAGGACTCTGTCAGGCAGTGGAGTGCCTCTGCTCTGGAAAACACGCTGTTAAGGCGCGAGTGCATCTGGGCGGCGGGTCTGGTGCCAAACTGTGCCTGGTTGTGAATTGCACCGATTGTTGATGGTGCCGTTGGGCTGGGAACTCCCATGTGGATCAAAAAAAAGTCATGGTTTGCGTTTGTGCAGCGTAAAACAAATTTCCTTTTACAGAGTAGAAACGTTTGTGCCGTTTTTCCCCTTCTTTCAACGTGGCCAGCTTATTCTGAGCTAACGCTCCTGAGCCAGCAGAAGTTTCCTTTGAGCAAATACCTGGGTACATCCGTAGTGGAGGGTGTAGTTGGGCTTCTGAGACTTTGTCAGGAAAACAGTGGGATGTAATGTCTTGGCATGCATGCATACACTAAATTAAATACTCAAAATGCCTTATTTCTTATGAATAAGAACATTGTTTGTTAGCTAAAATTATATATGTGTATATATATATAAAATATATATATATAAAAAATATATATAAATTGCTATTGACTTAATTTTTGAGCAAAATCCACCTCTGCTTGCACTTATTTCTTTTTACCATCAGCTGCAACTTTGCAATTCTGTGGTGGTGTGTGTGTAGGAGGTATGTGGGGTGTGTGTGTGTGTTTGCGTGTGTTTTTATCTGGAAGAGAATCTGGGCTGGGTTCAAAGATGCCTGGGCTAGGCTTAAAAATATGTCCAGTCTGAGTCAGTTGTATTCAGGTCTACATGAGGCCTCATCTTCAACTCTTGATTGATGAAATGCAGAAAACTTTCCTTCTTGTGTTCCTATAAGGACTAAGACTAAAATTGGCTATAAGTTATGCAAACTTGACGTAAGAAGTATCCATTCCCATTGTGCTGTCAGTAAAGTACTTTGCAGGCGTTTGTGATGGAAGGAGCTACTGTAGCACCATATTTTGGGGGAAGAAAAGTGCAAACAAAGACTGCTTGTTCTCTGTTGGACTGGTCTATTTGTAGGTGTTTAGGTACCACAAAGAATGGTCATGAACTATAGGCTATGTGTAAAAAAGGAGTGAGGAATCTTTTCTTTTTCTCTTTTTTCTTCTTTCCCCTCTCTCCTCTCCTCTCCTGTCTCTCTCCCTCTTGAAATAACCCTTGGCTGTTTAAGTAAACAGGTAACTTCTACAGATTGAAAACCARTGGTAGCATCCCTCATCCTCTCCAGATCGGGCAGGACAGCATTTCATGGTGTCACTCAAATTCAGGACCTCTTGCACATCAAGCCCCAATCCCTGCCGTGTAATGAAGCTCTGAACCAAGGATGGACAGTGTTCCCAGCTGTGGGTCTTCATGATCTGGGGTCTGCATGAGCACGCTTCTGGGATGGGATGTGGAAGACTTGCCAGGATCCCAAGGTGTTGCATTTTGAYGGGGATAGAAAGTTTTAGATATGCTAATTGACTCCAGCTGACATGTGTCCAGCCACAGTATTTAGGTGTGTCTGAGAGGTTAGTCACACAAATACTCTACCATACTTTAAGTGCCTRTTCATTTTACATAAAGGCTTTAGCATGTTGTCAATATTACCTACTATATTGCCATATATGCAGCTCTATTATAACCTGTTCACTGTGGACCTAGAGTAGAGGCATTTGCAGTATTATAATACACATTTTCTTGAGCATAGTTTCTATAAAAATGAGTGTGCCATGCTTGGGAGGTCCTAAGCCTTGCAAAATCCTGGGAGGGAAAGAATAGGAGGTGTGTGTGTGTATATCAATATATGTGTGTTGTGTATATATTCTTTAATTATCAGAAAGCAATGTACACATTCAAAGAGCAACTTTTCTTAAGGTAGGCTACAGCATGACTATGTTTTAAAAGATTGAGGTTTCTAGACTAAAAGGCCTCCATCTGCATTTGGGCAACAACCCTGCCTTGCAAAGAGCATCTCCCCCTTGAAATCATCCACTGAGTATGAATATTTACTGAATTGCAGTGCTGCTCAACAAACAGACTTTTAATGATTCCTCTCCTCTTTCCCCAAATTTATGCAGGTCAGGCTTTCTACTACACATAGGAAATTTGCATGAAAATGAGAATTTTAATTGTAAGCTTGTTCTAAGTTTTTGGGAGAGTTGCTTGCTGGATCCATATCTGCTACTCTCCTCTGACTTTCTGGGAGTGGAGGGGTTTGAAGGCACCCAATCTGCACACTTTTTCTCCTTTTTTGAATCAATTTTGAGCAGTTGCAAAATTCCTTTTTCTGTTGTGCAGCTTCAGCTTTTCTAGCAAGTTCCTCTTTCACATTATTTAAATTTTTAATGTATCGTTTTAATGAAAAGCATATAAAAGAAAGAAGAAATAGTCTTGCTGAGATTCAGAGCGTAATAATCTCTGTAGCTGTTGTGAGGAAGTAATTTCTGATCCAGCTACGACTTGTTCATGCTGTTTTGAACCAAGGAAGTTCTTATGAGATCAGTGCATCATCTTAACAGGGCTCTATTGCCCTGAACACAGAAAATACGAGTAAGTAAGGCTTAGCATGTAGTTGCTTTTGAAGGTTTAAAGTACGAGCGGCAGCTTCCTAGGTAGCCACCGGATAATGCTATCCTGTTGATGGATTGCCAGCAATTAAGTGTGCGGAGAGCCGTATTGCTAATTGCAGAGTATAAACATGACGCTCCGTGCACAGCTTGTGCTTCACCTTAAGTGACCTGCTGCTGGGTATTGCAACACCAGAACGGCTCTCGCTCTGGGTGCGGAGTCCGGAGCTGGTAACAGCAGCTCATAACATCCATCCTGAGACGCTGACGGATCAGCGGATGCTGTAGGATCAGGGAGTCCTTTTCTTCCCCTTGAAGCTTTCCATCAGCATCCTCCTGGGAGATGCCGATGGGTTGCTTTGTACAAACACAAAACGGGTGTTAGATGTATAAACTGGTTTTGGTCTGTTTTTTCCACTGTCTCCCAAATCATGTTGTGTGTCCACAGCAGACCTCATGCCTGGGAAACYGTTGTCCGAGGCAGTAGTGGGGAAAGCAAGAGGAAATTGCAATGATATCTCTTTATTTAGCTAATAAACSGAAGAAGCTGCCTTTATTAGTTGGCTGGTTTTTGCAGTTACTAACTACTGAAAAATCTCGGAAGTTTTGCAGTAATCTTGTTTAATTTGCTGTCAAAGAGGATAAAATACTACAACCCTCTACTAAAGGCTTTGGCTTCTATGCTCAGTGACAAACACTGCTGATACTGTACTTCCAGCCTGTTGTGAGACGACATCTTCCCTCCTCCACTCCCACCAAAGCTTCCCATGTTTACAAAGCTTTATTTCCCCTGAAAAAAATTGATCTTGCTCCTCTGTTCTGGATAGGTGCCTGGTTTGGATGCATACAGTAGGAAAGTCTCTTGTCGCCTGGGAATGAAACAAAAATTGGCAGCTGTGGATCCCAGATGACTGAAATTGCGAGATCCCTATGATTTCTGCGTTTCAGTGTCATCTACAATGTTTAAATGGAAGTCTCTTCATGAGCTCTTGGCGTGTTGCATTTCATGGTATTTCTGCAATGTTTTTTCTTCCTTCCATTTCTCTTGTATCAAGTCCTGGGATGCTGTGAGTGAAAGGAGCAATGTTTGCAATGAAATCCTGATTTGTAAAACATACTAAAATTCTGCTGCTTTCTGATGGCTGAATGCTCTAATCCTGCAGGTGTTAACCTGGGTATTTAATAAACCACATCCTTGTTAAGAGCCTGCAAAGATGGGGAAAGTGGAGCTAAYGAGAGCCAAGAATCAAGCGCAGGAGTGGATTATTATTATTATTATATATATATATTTTTAATTTTTTTGGTAGCTTTGGGGGCAGTTAGGACTGGTCAATGTAACATGAGTTTGCAGGGCTGGAGGTTGGGCATAACATTAAGGTTTTGTTGTCCTAAAAACGTGTCTGGCTGAGAATCCAACAGAAAAACCTCTCATCAGGCATAGAAACAAGTTATTTAGCATGGCTTTGTATGGCTTATGCATATATTATGAATATTGTCTGTTTAAAGTCCTTGCGCTTGCCTTCCTGCCCTAGGAAATGCATTTTTCCCCATGTCTCCCATAAATCTGATGGTTTTAAAGCTCTTGTACGTAGCCTCAATGTTTGTRCTTTGCGTGTTGAGCTTGCTCTGGGCCCTGAATTACAAGAGCCATCAGGAGCGGCTGAAGGCGCAGAAATGTTGTGGCTGATGAGCTCTGCTGCGAGAAGCAATCAAGTGGCTCTTTACGTGGCTGAGAGTGAGGATGGACCTTCAGCTCTTTGCATGTCCAGGGCGTTGCCTCCCCCTTTTCTCTGCTGCATAAGATCCCCATTAAGCGGAGCTGATGGGAGCTACCTCAACCTGCTCTGAGACTTTTGGGCTGTCTATTCCCYGAACATGTGTCCTTGCAGGTCTTTTTCCCCTTCTGGTGTATAGCCACTCCAGTCCTGCCAGCATCCGTTTTTCCCTTCTTCCTCCATCCTTCCGTGACAGTAATATTTAGCAATTGTAGCCACGCTGTTTCCTCATTCTTGTTGCTTTGTAGGCTTCCTGCTCCCGTCRGTTAAGAGCTGTCAAGTCCTGAGCAATGCCTTGTAACACGTCAGCTCTTCTAAAGCCAGCGGCAGATGTTTTACGCTCCGTGGAGTTCAGGAGCTGCCATGCTCTGTCATGATGGATTGTGGTTTCGGGGTCTCTGGTATCCAATCAATAAAAGGGTATCGCTAGCTAGTCATTACAGGCTGCTTGGAAGCACCTCAGGCGGGGAGTGTTGCTTCATTCACCACCCCATCAACAAACAGGCTCTTATACGTTTGCTGGAGAAAATACTGAGATGTTTTAATGAACGCTTTCTTGGAGGTGCTCTGATTTAGTGCAATAGAAACTTAATTGGCCTTGGCAGCGTGCCTCAGCCTCCCTGACCTGAGGCCTCTGGAGCAGATGGGCATGCTGAAGTGCAAGAGAACGGGGAGGGAACTGAAAACTTCTCGAGCCAACCAGTTCTTGCCCAGAACCCTCCTGGTTTTGCCCCGGTATAATGTTCCTATGCTAATACTGCTAATCTTCAGGTGAAATACCAAAGCCTCTAGTCAGCACAACCTCCCACATTTATCTCTTGCTGGGCAAAGTGGCATAAGTCCCTCTGCAGGCTTGTTTTTCTGTAACTGGGTAAGCTGAGGCACAGAAGTCAAGCTGTTGCAAGATGACTTGGTGGTGGCCAGAGTCTGGGTATTTTGAATCCTCGCATCATCTGTTTAGCTGGGTCTGGTATTTTGAAAATCAAAAATGCTTTTCTCCAAGAAAGCACTTCTGGGAGAGGTGAACCCCTTTGCTGTCTGGGATGCTCAGACCTCAGTTTACCTGGACCTTCTGGCCATGGACACTTCTAAAGCTAATGTACAGGTGCTAAAAAGCTCAAGTACACGTGAATGCATCGGGGGGCTTCCTGATGGCACTGGGTATTGCCTGCCTCTGCCATACTCTCCGTAAAGCTATCAAGGAGGTTTGGAGGTGAGGAGATGGGGATGGTGTCTCAGCAGCTTGTGACACTGGCTGATACCACCAGGAACCTTGGTGGGTCATCAGTAAACAGAAATTAGTGGGCAGTTGTTCTTACTGTGGCTTTAGCTAGGCTGCCTGCGACTTTTCAGGCTCTAGGTAATCAAAGTGACTCCTGGGAAGGGCTGACCTTTTTTGAGGTGATTAGCTTATATAGCAATGATTTGAGAATTTCTAATATTTTGTCAGTGCCTCTTTATTCAGAAACTTTGAAGCAACCCATGTGCAAGCTCCCTGCCATAAATGACAGGCCAGTCTCCCTCAGATACACAAAGGTGCCTTGTGGCTTTTTCAATGTTATGGGCCTCCAGGGTTTTATTCAGATTGTGGCATTTCCGTGTTATAGCTGCCAGATGTGCTTCCACCAACTGCTTTTCTTTGTGCATTGTACTCGTTATCTGGGTGAATAACTGCATAGCTGGAGCCCATCGTCTCTCCTTCCTGCTTGCTCTTGCACCTTTTCAGCAGGGTATAGATGATGTTGCTGCTTCTGAATGTAAAAAACACTTTTTCCACTGTGKGGGTGGTTGAGCACTGGAACAGGTTGCCTAGAGAGGTTGTGKASTGTCCATCTTTGGAGATACTCAAAACCCAACTGGGCATGGTCCTGGGTAACCTGCTCAAGGGGCGTTGGACCAGATGATCTCCAGAGGTCCCTTCCAAAACCAGTGGTTTTGTGATTCTGGYCTTGAAGCCGCTATGTGCCTGGTGTTGCCCAAAGTGTATTTGGGAAAAGTGAGCTCAGTATTATGGACTGTCAGTAGGTCACTTGCCTAAAGAACTGCTCCCCCCCCCCCCCACACACTCTTTGATTGCATAGCTTTAACCAGAAGGTCCCTAGGTGGGTGCTGGATCTCCAAAAATTGTGGAATAGCAAAGCAGAAGCATGGYGGGGGGTGATGGGTCTCTGTCAGCAAGAAGACTAGAGGGACAGATGGACCTTTATCACCCCCAGCTTTTGTCCTGGGTTGCACTGATAACGAACCTTTGAGTAACAGCTTGAAATAGGCCTGAATAAGTAGCCTGAATAAGTAGCGTGTATATAGTATGTGTAGACAAGCAGATCCAAGGATTGTCAGCCAGGTGCTGTCCATGCAGAAAAAGGAGYTTTGGTGCTATTGAGGGTATGTGAAAGAAAGAAAGAGCCGATACATAAAAGAGAGGGAAGGATATAGGGATAAAAAGATTTTCAAACTCTTTTTATTTAGAGATCCCTGGACAAGCCAGCACAAAACCGGTCTGGTCTAGTTTCTGATATTAAAGAAATCTGTTTTTCTTTGGTCCAGGAGTGGCCAAAAGAGGTGGTTCTTGTATTTTTATTTATTAATCCTCAGTTTCTAGACAGAAGTCCAGGCTGCCTGTGCTTCCCAGGAACTCCATTACATATTATCAGAGGGTTTTGCTCCATGCCAGTCCCTTCCTAGAAAGAATATGGGAAGCTATGACTTCAAATTTTCCATGTTCAGCTCAGGAGAAAAAAGGCAGAGACCAAAAAAGGTTGATGCTTTGAAGCTCTTGAGAAAAAGTACTGCAGAAGGAAGAAGGTTTAAAGGCCAGAATAGTTGGGTGCAAAGACCCTGTTTTTACCCTATTACAGGAGTGAGTTTCTGGAGAGATGGGGGCCAGGACCTGGATGTGGTTTTCCAGGGATGGCTGATGGAAGAGATGGAAAGAGCTCGTGGCCCATCAAGTTGTGCCCTGTGCTGGAAAGTGCATCCCCTTGCGAGGACAAGTTTTCAGGAGAGAAAATTTTTTTCCCTGATCAGAGGCTTGGAAGCTGAAGGACTCAAAAGGTCAGCGTAAAGGATGTTTAAATGATATGTAAAGCCCTGAAAATAGGGTATTTTTGCTTTTAGTTCCAAGCACTGGAAAGTTAAGATTTGATCCAACARTTGGATTTTCTTGCATTTATCCCATCACTCCAACGTCACCTGACATCTCCATTCAGGCAGATGAAGAAACAGCAACAAAAAATTATTTTAGCTGCTGTGCTTTAGATTGAAAGGTGGACCCTGACCATTTCCTGGAGACTTCCTTCTCTGAATTCCTCCTTGGGTGTTTATAACTGTACTAGTGCTTCCTTACAGARGATAAGGCAATAATCCAGCCTTGAGTGCTTTGAGTAGAAAAAGCYCAATGAAGCTGCAACCTCCTGATGCAGGGTGGCCCGTCTGGGACGTTGCAGTGCGGACTAGCTGAACCCATGTGCCTCCTTTGGGGTTTTTAGACTCTGGAAAATGCAAAGGTGCTCTGCTCATCCACTGATGAGTTATAGATGTGTCTAATGCAGAATATACTTTGGCTGATGCCACCCTACAAGTGGCTGCACAGAGCAGTTAGGGGAAGTCCTGACACCAACCCACCAAATAGCAGACCTGTTCCAGATTTCTGATGGCGTTGGTGCGTTATAAAGGGTGACAACACCAGTGGCTGGCTTTGGTCTGTTATAAATCCTTGTAGGTAGCGTTATGGCATGCGTTGGCTGTCGTTGAGCTATCAAAATGCTCTTGTTCAGGTGCRTGCTCTCTGGCTGTGGTCACAGCAAAGAAATTGAGATTGCTGGGCTGTGT
The DNA here is from genome assembly GCA_003342895.1 of Casuarius casuarius. Taxonomy (NCBI): domain Eukaryota; kingdom Metazoa; phylum Chordata; class Aves; order Casuariiformes; family Casuariidae; genus Casuarius; species Casuarius casuarius. The sequence goes on along the minus strand of PTFA01000001.1, from coordinate 14,521,059 downwards.
GTGAAAATGCTGGAGGAATACAGAAATGCTCAGAGCTGGGATACATCCCTCTGCCCTTTCTGAAAGCACCTTTGTGCTAATGTCAGTGCTGTTCATTTAGCAAGAAAAATAGGAGAGCCGTGGCAGCGTAAATTAGAAACCAAATTGCCCCTTATGAATTAACTAGATGCTTCCAGCTAATGCCCTGATCGGCACGTGGTACGTGAGGTGAAGCCAGTGGGTTCAAGGCGGCCCACGGGGGAGGCTGGCTGGCTGAACGCTTCTCTAGAAAGCATCGTTCGAGGAGCCGTACCATCGCTCTCCTTCTGGAGACGGCGTGTTTTGCATGAGAAAGTGTCTCCTAATCCTGTGGTTAAATGCAAGGCATCTGAGCTGCGTGGCTATGGGAGGGAGATGGGGCAATATATAATGCTCCAAATGCCTCTCCCTGCCTTTAAAGTATCTGTTCTAACACTGCTCACGTAGGTGCGAAATAGTATGAGCGAGCTATCAAACGATCCCTAATGAATTGGGCGATTGCTGTTAAACTTATTCCCTTAAAGTGAAACGTGAATGATTCAAGATGGTCTATCTTATTTAAAACAAAACAAAACAAAAAGTCACGTGTCCTTGAACTGATGCTTCTGACGGTGCTTTTTGTCCTTTCGCAAAAGGATGAAGCCGCAAGAAGAATGCGAAGCTGTGATCTGTCGACATAATGCATTGCTGTGCTGTGTCTGTGATACGTGTATTAACTCACTTTATAGTGAAATACTTGTGTAATTCTCACTTGGCAGTAGCTAGCAAGTGACCTGAACAGATGATCTAAGCCACACTGGCATGATATATCTGCATGACTATAGCCTTTGGAGCTGGCACTTTGCTGGGTCTTCAGCGCTAATCCGCAGATGAAGGTCACTGGCTGGGTCACAGAAATAGCTTGCTTAGCTAAAAACCACTCTCAGAGAATGAATGAATTTGCCCTTTTTGGTGCAATTTAATTTTGTTAATGTTCGTGACTTGTCCTGAGGACGAGGGAGCTTTTGATGAAAATGCTCTTTCAAGCCTGTTTGCTTCTGTGTTAGCATGGAGATATTGCATGCTGAGTTCTGTAGTGGGGCATGAGCAGTGAGTCAGAGTTGAACCTCCCTGAACGGACATGTCAGATTATGTTGGAGTGATTGGAATAAATGCAGGAAAATCCAATTGTTGGATCAAATCCTAACTTTGCAGTTAGGAACTTGCATCTTGGAACCAAAGGCAAAAATACCTCATTTTCATGGCCTCATTTAAGCATCCTTTATGCTGACCCTTTGAGCCCTTTATTATACAAGGGGTCCATGAGGGGATTCAGGTTGGAGGACTGGGGAGAGAACGGGTTCAAGATTTTAATAGTTGTGTGTGAATACATCGCCCTGCCCGCGCTGCAGGTCTGGTGCCTCTGGCTCCTGCTGTGGGTTTTGCCAAACTCTCTCGGGTTTGTTCTCGCTGCAGTTAACGTTGCCTTGCAGAAATTGTGCTGTCTGCCACATTTGTGGTATCAATCCCCCACACAATCTCTTTCTCTTGGCTCTGGGAGATGCCCAGGAATCGGGGAAAAGCGCAAACTGCCCCTTGCGTCTGGGGTTGGAAGCTGTTCTCCTGAAAGCATGGAGGCTGGTCGAGTGTTGTCTTACTTGGTGACGTTGTTAGGGTTCAGACACTGAAACGTACTCAAAGCTTCAGCGGCAGTGGCAATTTCCTCCTGCCCTTGGAAGATGAAGAGGTAGGACTTCTCCCTTTCCCCCATGCTTTCTGCCAAAGGACACCTCTTCTCAGTCTCCAGCCACACTTCAAGGCCTAATTGATTCTATAAAGTGATAACTGGGTGCCCCACGTAATGTGGGTTTTCCTTTCCCCCATCTTGTTGGCTTTTCATTGCATATTCCCTAAGGCAAGTCTGCAGTCAGCTGAGCCAGGCAGAAGCTGCATTTGCTGTGCGCGGTGCCATCAGCTCGGGGCTGGGCACTGGACCTCAAGGGGTGTCCATCTGGCAATGGCATGATTTGGTCTCGCTGGAGGAGTAAGACCTCCTAGTCTGGGCGGGAGTCTAGTGTAGACTGGAAAGGAGCAGAGAGGAGTCTCACCGGTAGGTCAGACCTCAGAAGGTGGCTTAATCCACCTGGAGCTTGCTTGTCTTTGAGACCCATGTCCTCTGATAGCTCCTAGATGTCCGAGAAAAGCTGGCATGAATCTGTTGTGGGGTAAGGCTGATGCTGAAATCTTTGCCAGCTTAACCAGGTGAGCCTGAAGAAGACCATTGCTGGTCATGCTTAAATCCTACCACGGACTAGATCTTACCATGGAGGTACAAGCCCAGAAAGCTGGTGTATTTGTTTCTTTGAGCTCCTAACACCTTGACTAAAAGACCAGGCTGCTGGGCAGCACTGTAAATAGCAGCCAATTAAGTAATACAGGCCTAGCCTAATGGATCTGGGTTGTGCTTTTCCCCTGAAAGCCATTTTTCAGTATGTGCATTCAGCTCTTGGTTGCGGATATTGTGGCCTCCATAAATTCCTGCTTGTTCCATGTGAAGGATGTTTCCTACTTCTGTAATGCCTGTTTGAAGGATGGGAAATCCCAGGTCCCTGAAACTCAAGGAAAGCCGCAGTGTTTGATAATTTGCTGCCTGGTGCAACCTAACGCTGTTGGGGTGAGGATGTTTGACTAATGCTAAATCTGTGGCTTAGTCCTGATGTAGGCAAAATGCCTGTGGGAGGGAGTCTGCAAAACTCATTGACTGTTTTGCCTGAGTTAGGATTATGGGCTCAGACTGGGTGATTAACATGCCCTATGATTTATAATGCTTTATAGGTGTCAAAGGTTTTTTTTACTGCAGAGCATCTGCAAAATGTGTTTCAGGCTATAAACAGCCAGTGCTGAATTGAAGCCACATCTGGAGAAAGGGGGGAGGGAGGTGGGTGGGTGACACGTGGCAGAAGAGGGGGAAAAAGGAGGGGGGAAAGGGCGATCTTTGAGTCATGGTCCCTTGAAGCAAATCCTGTTCTTTAGCTTACAAAAAGAGCTGGTGGCTATTTAGATTGGATTTTTCCCTGGGGACTTGGGAACGGACTCTCTCCATCCCACCAGTCCAAGGACAGCGATATGCAACCATTCTTGCACAATCTTTCCTGGTCCGAAAGACATGGTGGTGTGGGGCTGCCCCGAGTGAGAGATGAGACCTGGTTTCTTGATCAGCTCACGGTGGTCGACCATACCATCCTCCCCAGCGTTTTGTTATTGGATCTACTTGTTACTTAGCATTTTTGCCATTGGCCGTGGGAATTCAGCAGGATTGTGCCTTGTAATTGAAGCTACTGTGGCCAAACAGTGGTGTGTTGATCTCTTGGGTCTCTTGCGTTCATGCTTTACCTTGCTTTGCGAGTTTTTTTTCTTTTCTTTGTGTAAGTAAATACTTAATTTTTCCAGTAAGATGCCCGTGAGGGGACTGGGGAATTCCTGAGCTTGCTCTGAAGAATGTAGAATATTTACTAAATGCTTTTCAAAAGGAAGAAAAAAGGAAAGAAAAAAAAAAGAGATCTGTGCTCTGCTCTGCTTGCTTTCCAAAACAAATACGCTTTTTCTCTCGGCTGCGTAGTTTGTTGGCACCAGTTAGGCTTTCTAAAGTGAATCGGATAACTCCTTTTTCGAAAGAAGTAATGGGAACCTGTACTCTTGCCAGCACAAACTTATTGTTGGTAGCGCTACTAACACAGGTTAATTGAATGTGTCAGTATTTACTTAGATATTTTGTCCCTTGCCATTTCTAGAACCATTAGTGTGTGCGTATTGAAGAGAGCAAAGGCTGGAAGTGAAGTGATATTAAAATCATGGAAGCTTGACTTGATGACCTGTTTTGGTATCTGAAGCCCTCCCTCTGATCTTAACGAGGATGGTGATAAATTGGGATCCTTTTCCAGAAGAGAGATTAGTTTTTGTGTGTTGGTTTTTTTTTGTTTGTTTTTTCCTCCTGATCATGTACTGTGACGGCAGAAGGAAACGAGTGCGACCTTGTTGCCCATCAGGTGGACTTGGGTGATTTACTTACTTTTGGGTTTGAATTCTCTGGTCTTCTGATTTACTCAGTTGCTCTCCCTGTGTCTTTCCCTTATTCTCAGGTGTCCTGGAAGAGATCCAAGGACAATCCTGAGACAACAGAATATAAAATACAAGGAGAATAACCTTGCGGTGTGTCCTTGCTGGGTTGCTGGCTGCCCCAGGAGGGTGTACTAGCCAAGAGAGAAGACTTATTTTTTCTTTCTTTCTTTCTATTTCTTTTTTCTTTTTTCCTTTCAAATAGAAGATGTTTTCCTGGAAGGGAAAACTTGCCTTGTGTGTGCAGATGGACACAGGTAACAGGGCAAAGATGGAAGTCAAGCAAGTGATGGTCTGGGAATAGATGGGGTCTCCTGCTTTCCCCCAGCCCGTGTCCTACTGTCACTTGGAATACAGCCTCCTTCTGCCTGTCACTGCGGCTGTTTGGCCCCATCCCAGCTCGTGACCAGCCGTTCCCACCAAAACTGTGAACAGCTGAAAATAATCATGTAAAACGCTGATGGAAACTAAAAGGCTCTGTTCCCACAGGGCCCGGCTTGGGAATCGCTGATGAGATGTGCTTTGCAAGCAGCCTTCTGTTGGTGTGTCCTCTATTTATTTTCAGGGGTGGATTAGATATTTATAAGAACAATTTAAACTTGGCACTGCTTTCACATTAATTTTAAATGGCTGTGAATAGCAGCCTTCAGGGAAGGAAGAAAAGAAAGGAAGGAGATCTTTGTGCTGAAGAGATTGAAGTTCACATGGAGCCGCATGTGGAGCACAAAACAGGCCCAAGAGAGTGGTGTCCTGCAGCTCTAGATCTTATCCGAGGTGGATATGGGTCTCTAGGGGAGATCTTTGACTAGGTTTGAGTGGTTTTGTGGAGGACCCCCATGCCAGTGGTAGGAAAGATGCAGTGAAGAAGGGCTTGGTTCTTGCTGGCTGTGACGAGTGGGAGATGCTCTTGTGCAGATGGTGGGGTGCGAACTGGATGTGTGTGCTGCCGCTCTGGGGAGGCCGTGCTGGAGCATCGCGGCCAAGGCAGAGCAAGCTCAGGGTGGGAAGCCCTCAACGCGCCCGTGGCCTGCTGAAATTGGGCTTATATGGGTATGCTGAAGAGGACTGGAGATGAAGTGTTTGTAAAATCCCACTGCTCCAAGTACATGGGTTTGGGTGTGTGTTCATTTTTGGTAATACTCCTGCCCCAAAAGATGCACGCTACCCTTCCACCTCATCCCTTTGGTACTGGCTTGCTGCAGAATTGAGTATAAAAGACTTTGGAAGAGTAAATTTTGGGTGAAGTGCACTTAAATAGGATGGCAGCAGCTCTTCAGAAGCAACTGCCAGTGTCCATGTGGAGGGGGGGAGTATCTGTGCTATGGGAAATGGGAGGACCAATATCCTCCTCTCTCCCATCCCCTCTGCAGAAATCCTTCCTCTCTGCCGCTAATACTGGCTTGGAGGTCAGGAGGAGGACGAGGTAGCGGGATGCTGTTGTGCACTTTTTGACAGCTGGTTTCAGATTTTGATGAACTTGTATCACTCGTTTTTATTTTCCCTAGGTGTTACATCCTACTGCTTCAGCGAAAACCACAGAAATGCCGCGCTGTATGAAAGAGCAAGTGTTTCTGCCATGCTGTGGTTCCCCCACCCCACAACACAACACCGTATTGCAGCTGTTTCATGCTCTTTTGCAGAATATGGTGTTTTGCGTATGTGAAGGCCATTTGGCTAAAAACGGCTGGGAAAAATCAGATCCTTCTGCGGCACCGTAGAGGTGGGATGGACACACAGCCATGCAATAAGCTTTGCTCAGAAATCTTGGCAGAGAGGGCAGGTTTCAGAACTGCTAAGTTCCCAGATGCTGATTTTTAGCATTTGTAGGAAGAGTGAGGAAGGGAAAAAACCTGCAGCTAAGAAATCTCTTCTGTCTAGGCTCTCCAGCTGGCTTGTGAGCATCAAACCAGCTAGCCAGTGGCTAACCCAAAATGAGCTCTCTAGATGGGAGCTGGCAGTAATGCAAGGGAAGGAGTTAGAGATATGCAGGGGGTAGACAACCACCCACCCACCCATCCAATCTGAATGCTATAGCAAAACAATCATTGGCTTTTCCTCTTCTTTTCCAACATAAGGACTGGACTCTGTGTTCTCTGGCTTAGGCCAGGAGTTGCATCCTGGATCTAAGCAACCTCCTGATGAAAGATTTTGATTTCCTGTAAAATTTCCAGGAATTGTCATTTTCAGAAGGCCATATTGAAAAAAATTTTGATGTGCTGCTTTCTTTTAAGCTGATTTTTATTTTTTTAATATTGAATTTCTTGGTAGTTGAGTGTACGTCTCTCCTCACAACATGTTTGTGGGATAAGGCTCAAAATGAGGAACTTGCCATGTCTAAAGATGGTAAGTGTAATTGAAATGCGTTACAGACATGCGTGGATATACTAAGGATGAATTTGTTGGTCTGGTGTTGTGCTCTGCGTGTTCTCCCACAGTTCCGATGCTATTTTGCAAAAATCAGCTTCATCCTCCATTTGCGTTTGCCCTGCTATTTTGGAGAGCGAGTTGCATTACTTGAATAATGTTGAACTTCCCCTGTGTCTGTAGGAAATGCTGCTGGGAGGATTTTTAATCTGCAGCAATCATCTCCATTCACATCGATGGACATGGTTTTCCTTGAACCAGCTCCAACAATTCTTTCCAAAGTGGATTACTCTGATCTATTTCTCTGTTTTACTGTGGGCAATGCTTAGGAGTCTTCGTCTCTGAAAACACGGGATGTCTTTTTGGAAAGTGTGCCTAGTAATCCATGTTTAGCTATAGCACAATATTAGAGTATGTGGGTGACTTTCAGTGGCCTTTCTTGTACAGAAGTTGAGCTAGACGATTTTAATGGTCCCTTTGGGTTTAAAATGTATGTGTTTTATTTTGTGATGTAAGAAGCTTCTAAATTGAGGGCAGAGGTTAGCTTGCCAAATAAATCGCAGCTGTTCATCCTAATTTGGAAGGCGAGGCTGCGAGAAATCCTGGAACAGAAAGGCTTGGAAGCCAAAAAGCTTTTGCATAATAATATCTTTCTGCCTTTTAATACAGATGTTCGCATTCATGCCTCCTATTCTGGGAGTCCGGCCAGGTTTCTGCATAGAGTAACTGCACGCTGTTCCTGGCCCTGTCCTTCACCCCTCCTTCTTAGAGGCAACATCATCCCAGAACAGGTACAGCCCGAGATTAATTTCCTTGCTGGAGTCTCCTGTACATTTGTTAATAAATCAAACACTGCATCTGTTTCCGACACGTGGTCGGTTTTCGCATTAAAGGGGTGGAGAGTGCACGTTTCTCCAGAGGGCAACTGCTCTTTGTAGCTTGCAAACTTGAATTAAAAAGCCACCACAAACTGAAACTCTGAGGTGTTCTTGCAGCGTGTGGGTTATTGCAGCAATGCTTGTTCAGATTGAATCCGACAGTTGTGGCTGTGGCTTCCTTCACCTTTACCAGGAAAAGACTGTAACAGTTTAGTGTTTTTGTACGCGTCTTTATTGCAACCATTTTCGGGAAGCATTGCTTTGAATGGGGAGAATCTCTATGCCCCAAAAGCTTGCTGCTCAAGCAAAGAGTTTTGGTATCGAGAAAAGTGTCGTGATGTACTCCTTTCCCTTTTTTCCAGTTTGTTCCCATTGATCCCAGCTTTCAAGACTAGGGCAGATGCTTTCTCCTCTGCTAGGTTACATACCCTCTGTCCCAGGCTTTCAAGAGCTTCAGTTTGGGTCATTGAAACATGGAGGTGGGTGCAAAATTTCCATACCTAGGAGTGCAGTGACTTTCACCATGGGATTTTTCTACTCCTCCAAGGTGCATGATCTGAATTGCATTTCTGACCCTTTCTCCTGCCCTGCCATGCATCCATGTGGTGACGGCACAGGAGCCTTGTCTGAGATGAATATGCTGCAGTGAAAGCAGAGTCTCACGTAAATATGTGTCTCCTTAGCAGCTGAAGCTCAAGAGCATCACCAAAGATTGTGAGACGCGTAATAAATACGAAGAGTTGGCAGCAAAATCTCTCCTACGCTCTTAGCATATCCTAACAAGCAGCTAGGCCAAACAATGCATATTTAGTTCTTCTGAAGTTTTGCTCTTAATGCCTGCTCTGAATCTCTCTGAATCCACTTCAGGTCTCCCAGCAACTGGTCTCCGCAGGGATGCGGTCATAGCTAGCTGCACCATTCCTGTAATGCTCTCCCTTGTGCTGGTTGCGTGGTGGAGCCAAGGAAAAAGCTCTCTAACACGTGTGCAGGTGGCCAGATCCTGATGTTTGGTAGAGACCAAACCTCCTCTTCTCTGAGCAAGGGCTGCTTGGAGCTGGGAAGCTCATAGCAAAGATTAGGGAGTGCAAGCAAGTTATGATGCTATTGGGATCGTTCTTGCTGGCTTTTCTTGCTCAGCTGTTCTTGCTGGATGTTGAGCAAACTCCCAGAGTGGCCTGCAGACCAGCTCTGCCTCCTGACCCAAAAACCTGTGCACTCAGGGCGTGTATGCCTGTGCGAAATCTTTGTATTAGTTTTTATTAACTTTGGAGCTCAGCTCTAGGTATTGCAGCCTCATTCCTTCTGGGTTCTGCTAGCAAACAGTCCCGCCCTGATGCTGCGCGGTACCATTTGCTCATGGCTCCCTGAGGTGCCATCTGCAATTCAATTCTCAGCCCGATAAATGCATTAGCTGTGTAAGGAGGGGAAACGATGCTGTGTAAATGGGATTGAACTGCACTAATGAAGTTAAATCTTTGGCTGTAGTGAAGTCCTTTGCATAAGCCTGCAGACAAGGTTTGAGCTGGCCAGCCACGGAAGAGCGCAGCCCTGTCTCCACCTCGGCTCGCTGATGTGGTGGAAATGCCTGAAAGCCCGTGAGTGTCTGAGCTAGCTCTTGTTTGGGTGTCCTGTGGTGTGTGCAGGTTTCTGATGCATTCACAAACTTCTTCGGGGTGTGGGTAGAATGAGGCCGCCTGCCACAACCGCATGCACGCAGGCAGGTTGGTTTCTGGAGGTAGCTTCACAGCGCGGTGTGGTTAGGGGAGAAGCACCTGAAGATAACGTGGAGAGGTGGCTTTCCTGGCCTATCTCTTGGGCTGATTGTGAGACGTTTCAGTAGTTTTCCAGTTAGTCATTTTAGCGACTACATGGCTGCCGGTGGGATCTGTATTGGCATTCAGACTTTCTCAATATGGAGGCGTTCAGCCCAGAAGCTTGCGTGCTGGAAATGCTTGTGTTTTTATGGATTAGGGATCTCTATGCTGACCTGTTGACCTATTAACAAACCCAGTTAGAAAGGCTTAAATACAATGAGATGATTGTTCTTTGGTGCTGGCCATGAAGTCTGAGCTATGATTTTTGTCTGCTCTTACTGTCTTGTGAGTCCCTTTTGAAAAAGGGCCTTGAATTTAGGGATGTTTGAAGGCAGATGCAAACTTTTTTCTGGTCATTTCCAGGTAAATGACTACTGAGCTCTCAAATATGATTTCAAGGCCATAAACAGCAGTTGGAGATGTGCAAGGAGAAGCTGTGTTTTTATGTGGCTGGCTGGAGGTTAGTTTTTTAATGGGCTTTTTGGTGGCTAACTTCTGTAGCTCGTCGCAAGCTTGAAAACTTATCCTTTGTGCTACCTCACCAATGAGCTGTTAAAAGAAGAGCTTACAGACTGGTCTGGACTCGTCATCTGTCACGCACTTCTTGACGTGTGCTTTTGAGCCTTTATTTGGCGGCATGCTTATTTGCACATGACGTCAGCCAGCACTTGAGAATCAGTCGACTTCAGCACAGTCAGAAGAGGCCCTTTTTCAGGGACAATTAAGAAAAAATAACTAAGGCCCTACTTGAAATCTTCCAAATTTATTTCTCAAAACATTCTGACTTTGAAAATTTGAATCACCTGTAGTTAACGCCTTCATGTGCTTTCCTAAAGCCTTGCTGGCCAGTTGCAAAGCTGAACTTTTGGGTGGTGAAAAAGTGGGACCGTTTGCTGTCAGATGAAACTCGGGTGCTATTTGAAGTGCTGTACGTGTGGCAAAGACAGCCCGTGCTCTCGGGAGAGCAGCTCTCGCTTCGCTGCCCTGTGCATTGAGTGTCTGAGGTTGCTGGGCAGGAACAGGGCTGTGATAGGCAGCTTTTCACTCCTGGGTGTTACGGATGGAAAAGGCCTGGTGCTTTTAATTTCACCTGGTGCAAAAACCTCCCTCTTGGGCTGAAGTTCCCAAAATAATATTTCTCAGCCCCCTCAGCAGGATCAAATCAGTTGGAGACTTAGAGAGGGGCAAGACCCAGCTTCTTCTCATCCCTACTAGGAGAAAACAAGCCCTCTCTTGATCGTGACACTCGGGGCAATGCTTTTTCAGTAGAGGTGTTGTGAAAAGGCTTGAGTGACGTCAACCCTGCTGCCAGGCTGAGCGCTGCAGGTTAACAGCAGAGGAAGGACGCGTGTGGGCTTCTTCGGTCTCCCACTCTGCTGGTTTCACCACAAGAGCATTCTTTCATTCTCGCTAGCTGCTGTCTCTTATAAACTGTATTTTTTAAGTAGCTCTGGCCTTTCTGGAAAAACAAACCACCTCCCGGTTTCTCTAATTCGGAACACGCTRCTATGCTGTACTTAGGGTTTGCTGAACAAGCCTAGTTTGTAACCGCCTAGACCGCTGCCGAGGTCGAACAAACCACACCACTGTGAGCTGCGCCTTATCGTCTCGGTGCTTTCCTTCCCCAGTAAGGTCAGGAGCCCGAAGCTGGATCGGGTGTGGTGGTATTGCTTTCAGCTGAGTGATATCTGAAAAGGATATCTTATTTCATTGCTTTTCCTCCTGAGGTCAATGGTGAATTAGCGTGTGTGTGTGTGTTTGGAAGGGTTATTAGCAACGTGTGCAAGCCTTAACAAGCTATTTTATTGCAATTGTCTGCTACCATCAAGAGTTCCTGCTGCTTCAGCAAAAAAGGAGTGATAAACGGCACAATGCAAAGTGAAACCTGCCTCGATGCTGCTGTATTACGCTCTGGTGCATTGCCTGTGCTGAGTGCGATGCTGCAGTGCATATGAGGCCTTGAACAGGCTGTTTTGATGAGCAGACGCCAGCACTTAAATTCTGACTATGATGGCTGATTTCTTTTTCTTTGACACTCGGCCCTTGAGAGGTAAAAAATAATCCTGCAAGCGAAGCTTCTCCCTTCTCTCCATGTACAGATGGATGCTGGGTTTGGATACTCAGCTGCTGTTGAAGCTTGTGACTTCATTTGGTTTCCCTCTGGCAGTGCACTGAATCCATTTTAATCTCTTACAGGGAAAATAAGTAAATCCTTTCCATATGTCAAGTATTAGAAAAAATACATGATTTCTTTGACTTGCACAAAGTGTCCCGTTGTCTGGCAGATAAAGAAACAAGTGCACCCTTGTTTCTGGGAAGCCAAGCTCTAACCTTGTAGTGGTAAATCTGTCATGTCACTGTCCAGTATTTCAGATACTCTCTGTTCACATCAGCTGGGGATGTGGAAGCTGGGGAGGACTCTGGTCTTATCGATTCCCCCTTGAAAGAGAGACTTCAGTTTTCCCTGCTCTAAATCTTTCTTATTATAGACTTTCGGGTCGATGGATTGCCCCCAAAGATGGGGGAGAAAGCATTTTGCCTATTAGCCCATTCAATGGCTTTTGTTAACAGATGTGTCTTTGCCCTCTGGATCTCATCACGTGGGATAAATAAGCCTGTCTGTGTATTGATGGGGCAATGTCTCACGGAGCAAAGTGCAAGCACATAAGGACTTGCCAAATGGGTCAGACCAGAGGTTGTCCTGCCCAGCATCCTGTCTCTGCGAGGGTCTGGCAAGGGGTGTTTGAGGAGCAGGAGATCATTCTGCCATCCCGTTTGCTCTCCGTGCTCCCCCCTTCTCTCTCCTGGCTTCTGGCGATCTGTGGTTGAATGCAGAATGTAACTTTTCTCCCTGAAACTGCCTGTGCTCATCTAGAATAACCTTGTGCCAGCAGCTTGCTCCAGAAATGCTGTAACTGGAAAAAGGCTTGTGGTACGACAATACTCCTTTAATTGCTTTGAGGAATTCCCGGGAACTGGGGAGCTGGCTTGCATCTGAGTTGGGCTCTTCACTGGAAGATCTGTTGCTGCTCGTAATGCTTGCAACAGAGCAGGCCGTTGCTTTCCAGCCTGGGATGTCTGTCTAGAGAAATGTTTTCTTAATGGCAAACACCAGAAGCCTAGTTAAGGCAGGTGAGGGAAAGCCCAAGCCTCTTGTAATGGAGAAGGCAAAAACCCACTGCCTGTTCTCCTGCTAGGGAAGTCTGGGAACTGCTCTAAGTGTAATGGGAGTGGGGGGGTGCAAATTAAGCACCCATTGCTACCCACTGTGCCCTGAAAGTATACCAAGAACTAGGGATGCTGCCCAGCGATGGATGCTTTGGGAAGAGACACGATCCTCACGGTCTTGGTGCATCTTCCTCCTGGTGCAGTGGGTGGCCAACTTGGCCAAGAGGAAGGTGAAAAGGAGATGGGCAGGGCCTTGGATGGGAACAGTTGTGGGAAAGTGCAGACAGAGCCTCTTGGCTCTGCCTCCTTGGGCAGGAGCATTTGGAGGAGCTGGAAGAGGGACTGCAACATGGTGCACTCAGTGGGCTGTGTGCTGGGGTCTTCGTCCTGGCAGAGGAGGCCCATGTGCTGGGGACAGCTTCATCTCCTATGTGGAGGACTGTCTAGCTTAACTCCCCAGAAAATGTGGAAGCAGCTCAGTGTAGCTGGTGGTAGGAAGCCCCACTTTTCGGAGGGACATGATGAGGGAGGAGAGGTGGTGTGGAACGAGGCAGTGGATCAAGCTTATGATCTGACCCAGCATGGCCTGGGAAAAAGTGCTCCTTTACCATAAAGATTATCACCGTCTTTCCCATCTTAGAGATGAGGAATACAGAGGGGCTGCAATTTGCCCAGCACCCCTGTTTTATGAGCAGCCCAGGGGACAGACCCAGCTAAGCCTGGCCGCCTTCGGCAAAAAGTCTGATTCAAACACACCTGGAGATCCATCAACCTAAAAGCCGCAATATGAGGAGAAATCCGCAAAGGGAGCATGACTTGTATGGTGGTATCTCTGAGAGGAGCATAAAAATAGGTGTGAAATTTTGCTACTTTTTCCTTTTGCGGCTCCGAGTGTCCTGTGGTCATGTGTCTGCACTAGGTCCCTGGGCTGCTATGTATGGACGGAGAAGGCTCTAAGAAAGCAAACAGGCTGAACACAGCTCCAAGTCCGCTAGATATCCGCATTTTGCTATTGGAAAGTCTCTGATCAGGGTGCAAGATTTCTGTACTTTTCCTGGTTTTGCGCATGTTTCTTTTAAATAAGTGTCTCTAGGACATGTCCAGCAAAGGGAGCTGGTGAGGAGGTAGGAACGTGGCATTGCAGAGCTTGCTGGAGGGGGGAGAGACCAGAAAAAAACCAGATACTTGAGGGGACCACGTTCAAGGCTGTGGTTTGATGTCCCCATCTCCTCCCCCTAAGGGCAGGTCTACCCGGTGGGAGTGGAAATGGGGGGCTCGGGCTTGGCCCTGCTTTGCCTTTTATGCATTTTGTAGCAGTTTTTGGCTAGATGGAAAGGACTGGATTTCAGGCTTTTTTCTTAGTGCTTGTAAGATGAAGAATTTCTTTCTATCTGCTGCTGTCTTGATGCACTGAGACTTGTATAAAGTTGGTTTTCCTCAAGACAAAGTGCAGAAGGGGGAAAAAAAAGTCTCTTCCATAATTGGCTGCACTTTTTGATTTTAATTATCTGATGTCCATCAGCTCTCCTGGAAAGTGAGTGCAAAACTTTTCCAATTTAATAGACTTCACTTGAAAATATAACTGGAAAAAGAATTTCTCTTCCTCGTGAGATTGCTTTGGGTGGATACACTGCCTTCTTACAGAGTAATAAAATGGCATTAGGGTTATTTTTGACTGCCTTTCCACTGAAGACTGGAGAATTTCACAGGTGATTAGAGACAGACCCAGGGACCTGCTTCCATATATTGTATTTCCCTGTAGCTGGCAATTTAGGATATTGTTCTGCTGCTCTGAGCCTTCCTCTGTGCTGTAGGATTAGGGCAGAGCTTACCTTCACTGGGCCAGGGACAAATTCGAAACCATTACTTCTTGGCTGTATTTTTGCTGGAGTTGTGCTGTTGCTGTTTAAAGATCCATTTTTAAATTTTTCTTAAGATTTTTTTTCTTTTCTTTTTTTTTTTTATTTTTATTTCCTTGCAGTGAAGCTTTTAGCTGTGGTCAGGGATGGCCATGCTAAAATAGCAGCTTCATAATGTTTCCAGGCAGCAGGTGTCTGATTTAGTCTGAACTTGAGAATAAAGTGCTTTTTCTTCCACTTTCCAGTTCATGTACGGATTGGTTTGATTTTTTTGTATCTTCATTACTAAGGAGCATGGACTGGGTGCCTAAAGTGCAGATGACCTCATCTAAATCAGCAGGTCCAAACTGAGCGAGACAAGGGCTTAGTCTGGGAGCCTGGATCACCCCTGTAGTGCTGGGCACAACAAATATCCCAGGGGCATCATTTTTTCCACCTTTAAATGTGTTTCATGGGGAGTTTGGTTCCTCTGGAGTGAAAAATCCCCCCAACAGTAAGAAACTTGGTTACTCCTCTTTTTTTAAAATCTCTGTCACTAACTCTGAAATACAACTTTACGTCTCAGCAATATCCCTTTAAAACTTCCAGCCAGCCTGGGAAATACAGTCGTCATTATTTTTTCCTTCCCTGTCTTCCCTGGCTGGCTGGAATGGGGTTGTGAGCAACTCCCTGCTCTATAATTCAGTGGATATTCTCGCTGGGTTTAATTTCATCAGCTTTAGCATCAGTTCCTCTACGAGAGCCCGTCAATGTTTCCATAATAAACCGCAGTGTTTATGGGCAGCAGATAAATCTGCAAAACATTTTTTTTGTGTATGTATGAGCCTTCAAGCAGAGATCTAGGAGGAATTTTATATTCAATCATTTAAATTTGAGCCGGAGGAAAAAGTTACCCATTTCATATGTGGTTGTTTTTTATTATTATTTCAATAAAAGTTAAAAATGGCTTTCCCTGTTTCCTTTGAGTTGGACTGCTTATGAGGGTGGAATATGAAAATTGATTTGAAAGTAGTTTTGAAGTTACAGTTAGTTTTCATCAGCGGCTGTTGAAAACTGAGTAGCCAGTACTGCAGATTTCATTACTGGTCTTGTGATGGAAGACTTTTATTTTATTTATTTCCCCCCTCTTTTGGAGACCCAGCTGGTGTCGAGCGCGTGTTAGGTCTGTGGGCCAGCCAGCCCTCTGCAAATAAATTAAACCAACTGGGAAGTGGCCCAGCACTTCCTATAAAAGGCAACTGAGGAAAAAAAAAGCAAAAATTGTCCTTCTGCCCAGCCTGGGCTGAAATGAGAGCAAACTCTGCTACTGCAACCTGTGCTCTTACGGCAGCGTCCTGTTGTGGTTTCACTGGGATATGAACTCGGAGGGCTTAGGGAAGGGATAACCGGTAGATGGATTTCTTTGGGAACAATGATGCAAACTCTGCTCAGAGCTGTATTTTAAAGAGTTACCCTGTGCACTGGTCAACGTCCTCAAATTCACTCATCCAATGGCCTTTTTTTCCCCCTGTAACAAATGTATCTTTTGGCAAATAAAGAGGTATTATATGCTATGATGTCCTAGATAAACTACGTACCAATGAGCCTTTAGCTACGCTTAAAGGTTTTAATTGTGTGCAGTGGGAATAACTAGATTAATGAGTTGGACCAATACATGCTTTCACTGGCTTTACAGATTTGCAATGGTTGTTAATTAAACAGAAAACAGGTACTTTCAGGATTTTCTTACTTGTTTCAATATCTCTCCCCCCAGTAGACCCCAAGCTGTGATGTCCCTACTGTGATGAGCAGGGTCCTGCTCCAATCCCAGACCCCCTGCAAGGTGTTGTACACCCCTGGGGGAAGCACAAAACTGGCATAAACTGGGGAAACTGGTGGAGCGAGGAGCTGGGAGCTGGGTTCTGGCCCCAGCTCTGTGAGTTGTGTCTTCGCAAAGGTCCCTTCCTGAACAGAGGATGTGCAATTAGGAAGCTGCAGCTCGTTACCTGATATGACAAAGCTGGTTGCTTTGGGGTCGGAGACACTAAAGAGGGAGATATTTCCCTCGGGGCTCCGTACAAGCACTCCAACCTCGGAGATAAATTTGTAGCAGGAGAAAGGGATTGTAATTCACTGCTGTGTGACATGTTAATTTGGAAGCATATTGATAGCATTATAATTCAGGCACTCCTACTATTTTACTACCTGGATTTCCAGCACAAAGTGTGGTCACATGATGGTGCTGTCCAGGTGCACGTACCTTTGGGACATGGCTCAAATGGGAGAGAGATGGTGGAGCAGGTCATGCAGGGACCATCTGAGGAGATGCAGCCGGACAGTGGTGTAGGACACAGCTCACCCCATTGCCTGGGGCTCTCCAGCCCCTCTTGCAGGTGGGATCATGGGTGGAAAAGGGACACTAATGACTGCAAATGCGTGATGGGACGGCATGGCAGTGGGGTTCAGGAGATGGGAGTTTGCAAGCAAGCCTTGGGCTGGCAAGTGAGACTTGTAGCTCTCAGGGTGAAGACATTTCTCTTGGTGGTCCCTGCTCTGAGCAGGTTGGGTGGAGAGTACTTTTTCTCTATTCCCCCTGTTTCTAGACTTTCCTGTGGGTAGAGGTGATGTGGTGGATTTATGCATCCAACCAAAGTCTGACCTGGCCGTAGGATGATGCAGTGATCTCCCATCATTAACAGCCGATGTTCTGGACTGCCACCACTTGTTGGATGATGTTCAGCCAAGCATTTGTATCTGCTTGTTTCTTTAGACCAAAATTCCTTATTTGAATTTTCGATTGGCTTTGGGATTTGTCTTTGTGCCTTGTTTTTTCCAGTGTTTAATGCCCAAACCATGACTGAGAGCTCATTTCTGCCAGGGAGCTTGGTGATATCTCAGTACTATTTTGAATAAAAACTATCCCCAGCCTCTCCTCAGTGCATTATGGATGGATAGACAGATCATTATCACCAAAGGAAATTTGCATTACATAGTTAGCTTGCTTGGTCTGATGAAGCCTGAGGTGAGGAGCTGGCTGATTTTTACGGAGAATTTATTAATACAAAACACATCTGGCTCACTAGTTTTCCAGAATCAATGTGTCCTTCACGGCTTTTTCAGATTCCCTTACGCTGGCAGAGCGATGGTGATGTCGAGCTAGTTATTGGGCTGGAGAGGTGCCATTCGGCTTGAAAATTTCTCCCCTGTGCCTGGATGTGTCTAACTGAAGCTGTTACGTTCTCAAAGTTAAGACTGATATGAAATAAAACCACCCGGGAGCCTTTGCTCCTGGGCTTGTTCCTGCTTGGGGAAGCCGGAGCGCTAACCACAGCTGCTCTGCTTTACTGCTGCTTCTGATCTGACTGTCTAAAATGTGCGTGAAACCCAAAGAAAACAATTTTTTTTAAAAAAAATCCTACCAGCTTGTCTGCTTCTCTGCTGAGAACATCCCCTGCCAGGCTGCAAGGTGTTTGCTTTAGGCGCTCTTGCCAAAGCTTTGCTCTCCTCTGTAAACTGAAGATTCTTAGGGACCCACTCTTTTTGTGTGAGTTTTCGTAGCAGAGTTGTGGAGTACGACCGAGGAGCTGCGTGTTATGCTAATAAACTGTGATTCAGTGCATTTCATTAGATTTCTTTGTGTGAGAAGCCCGGAAACTCGTTCAGTGATAAAAATTGCGCTAGGTCCTAATGCTTTTCTTTTTTTGGTAAGCTTATCTTTCTAAGCAGCCTGGACTGTGTGCTTCTTGTCTGAATATTCTGTACTTCTTTTTTTTTTTATTTAATTAAATTTAATTTTTTTATTGTAATAAAAGCCCTGAATTGTACATCTGGTGGGAGCTAGTGATTTAAATGCAGGCCTGGGGTCTGACCCTCGTCTTCCCAGTCATTCTGTCTCTGGCTTTCAAGGTGTCAATTTAATCTTCATTTGCTAATGGGGGGAATGCTGGTCTGATTTCAAGGAAGTATAACATATGCATATACAATACATAAATTTAACATCTTTGGTGCTCTGATGTGCTAAAGCTGTGATGAACTGGTTAACGTGTGCACGTACCATTGCTTGGGGAGCAAATGTTGCAATTGGCCTAAAAGATGTGCTTGTGCCCATGTCTAGGCAATGTGGACTGAAGCTATAAGTGGCTGTAGGTTACGTTAACCATGATGAGCATGCAGGAGGTTTGAAGTAAGTGAGGAATGCATGTAATGTGCCTAACCCTTGGTGGACAATATATATAGATTTCTCTCCACTCTTCTAGTGTTTTAACTAGATTCTGCCTCATTGGATATTTGCACAGTGAGTTTATTAGGGCTCCCTCCACCTCCTCTTGTAGTGCATGGCCAAATAACTGGTAGAAGCCTTTTCCTCCTGCAATCTTGTAGCAGAAGTGCTTAATGCCCTCCTGGCATATCTAAAGTGAATCAAAGTGGATTTAGAGTGGCAGGAAGAGGTGACTCCCCACCCTGGGAACATGAGAGCCATGCAATGATGCTGCAGAGGCTCTTCAAGGCTGTGGGATCCGGGGGCGGTTGCAGGTCAAGGCTGGTGCACAGGAGCACTTGCGCGTTGTACAGGGTGCACGAAGGGGCTATGAAACCAGGTGGATATGGGTGTAACACAAGATGTAAATGGCCAGGAGCAGTCCTCTAGGCTGGCTGTCTTCATATCTAGACCAAATGCCCCCCCAGGGAGACTCTGTAGTGGAACATGCTGTGCTCAAGTGCAGGGATCAGCAGTTAACCTTCTTCACGGAGCGACCAGACCAAGTTATTTAATGCTGTTTCCCTTCTCCCTTTGCTAGAAGCTTGTGCAGGATTCAAGAAAGCATCTTTTCTTGCTCTGGGAAATGAATCGTTACTATTTTGCTCTTGATACTTAAAAGCTGGCCTGTAGCCGTGTGAGGATCTGGCAGAAGGCATAAAGGTTTGGGCCCCTCTGAGCCTTTGGTTTGTTTTAGAGGCTTGGAAATACAGCGGTTCCTTTGCAGTAAAATGAAGGGAAGACTTTCTTGTTCCCAAAGGTATTCTGTTTTTTGTTGTTTTTTTTTTTTTTAAACAAGCCTTTCTCCCTCAAATGGAAAGGAAAAACCGCACAAAGATCTGGAAGCACCTCTGCAGTTGCTGGGAAAGAATGGCAAAGAAGCCACCAACTCTTTCCCTTTTTCCCCATCTTTCATAGGGTCAGAGCTTAAGTTTTTTCCTAGTGTGGCTTTGCAGCATGACTGGAGGGATCTGAAACCTTGGGGCGAGGTGTTTTGTTCCTGGGCTGCACCAAACTCGTCGCTTGGGAGGCAGCTACTTGCCAGATGCAAGGACATCTTGTGACTCGCTCGTAAATCCGCACCAGCCGGTGAGAGTGAGGACTCCTAATTACATTTCTTGTCTCTTTGGCAAAAGGCAAGCACTCCAGTCTAAATTACAGAGTCCCTGATTGCGAGAGCCTGTCTTCATTAACATTTCAATTGCAAATCTGTGGCAGTTGTCTGCCTGCTCGAGCAGAGCCTTGGAGTGAAGCTCTGGCTCTCTGCAAGCACCTTGGTTCAAATCTTCCTTGCGCTGAGTATTTTTAGCCAGTTCCCTCCCTACCCGGTTGGCTTGGTTTTTTTTTTCCATTTTGCTCCCAAGCTTGTGACCGTGTTGCATCCTTCTGCATGTTTTGCGTTTTAGCAATTTTAGTGCCAAATGAGCAGGGAGGATGGGTTTTGTGATCTTGAACCATTGCTAAAGGACTCTGTGTGTCTGATTTTGGCAACAAGGAAGAGGCTCGTCTACCCCGATGCTGGACGTGTTTAGTCCCAGGCTGAGTTGACCTGTCAGGATGCTTTAAGGTATTGAGTCAGCTGATAACTGGAGGTCAACCACCGCGTTTCGCAATGGAGCGAGGATTTAGAGAAGCTCTCCGCCCTCCCTGACTGGGGGTGATTCATGAGCCAATTTACTGCCTGTGCTCCCGCACTGCTTTCTTTATCAATTATCTCTTGTTCTCCGCTGCCAGCGGGACAATGTGAGCTGCCAGAGCTGGGCATGCCAACGCGTTCGCCTCCTCGCTTCCCGGCACCGATGGGTGGATTCACCTCGAGTCAGGCGCAGGCTAGAAACATCCCGCTGCTTCCCTAAAGACGACACTGGGCAAGCATCAAACCTGATGAACGGTGGCAATCCGTCGCCGTGACGTTGGGGTGATGTGGTTCATAGGCACCCACAACGGCTGTCGAGCCCGTTTTGCTTCCAGGAGCAGCAGTGCTGGTAGATGCCTTGCACCCATTCTACTTTCTGGGGATATTTTGGCAGGCGCGCTACAAGGCACCTTTGGAGAGGAAGGCCTGGCTCGCTGTCCTCGCATCACTCCTCCGTATGTGTCTGCAAATGAGAATAATTATCTTGCCCTTAAGATGCTGCTGGTAGAGGTGTTGCTTCATCTTCCAGCGCCCTGTGCTTTGCAAACGACTCTCGTTGGCAGCACTGCGGGGAGGGGCAGTTTTGGAAACATCTACTGGTGTTGTTTGCACATAAACTGGTTGGTGAGAGGTTAGCACTCGACTTATTAGTCCAGAGCCACTGTGGCTTGAAAACAAATTAAATTTGAGGTTTTAAACACTTGCAAGCAACACTTAAAGCTATTAGAGAGTTGCAAGAGGCTGAAATGACTGCTAAAGCCCCCATTATAATTGTTAACATTGATTGAAGTGTTTTCCAGGGGTGCCTTGTAATGCTGATGCCTGTAGTGCTTAATAAAGCAAACAAAAAGTAATGATACATGGTGAGGGTTTTTGAAGCACCCGCTGGGCTTTCCTGAGGCTGTGCAAATTTGGGAGACTGAGTTTGGCCTGTGGGGAAAGGAGGAATTGCACAAGGGCAAGAGCCATTATTATTTTCTTCCTTGGCAGAAAAAATCACATCTTACTTTGTGCTCTTTTTTATTTACTTACTACACACCTTCTTCCCTGCCCTCCTTCCTCATTCTCTTTTCTTCTCTTCTGCGATCTTTGGTGGATGGTTTTGCTTGGGGTGTCCCGTGTTCTGCAGAACAGAGACAGAGTCAAAATCTCTCTCATGAGAGCTGCTATGCTAAAAACATCAGCCAATTTAAATATAAACTCCTCCTGCCTCAGGTAGCTGGTTTGTGCTAGTGTTTGCTAAGGATAACGAGTTCTTGTAGTCTGATTCCTGACGATGTGGATTTTAAGACAACGGAGATTTATTCATTTACTTACTTTTCTCCCTCTGCTTTGAGATTTCTGAAAAAAATCTACATGACAGAGCTAGATGACATTTATGATGCTTCTCAGAAACAGGCAGAGAGTTTTCCTAGTGCTCTGCCATTGCTGGCTGATGCTATCTTTTTTTTAGTGTTGTTTTGTTTTTTTTTTTAAATGTAAGCAACTTTCTCGGGTCCAAGTTGCCCAGATGCTGCCTGCTGGGCAGTAGGAATTGAAATCGGGTGCAAACTCCTGAAAAAAAATGAATTTCAGGCTGTTGTTCTTGTTCTTTGTGTGTGTTTGCATCCCCCATGGAGCAAGGTAAAACTTCCCTCATCTCTGTAGCTCTAGATTCTCCTCTCTGCTGCTCTGCAGCGCTCCAAATATTTTTTTGCATGGTAAAGGGAAATGCTGATAACAGCACAGAAACCTGTGTGAGAAACCAGGGGAGAGACAAAATGCAGCAAATACAGCTCAAGGGGTGCCTCTATGAAAACTGAAGAGATCAGTGTAACACAGCGTGAGAATTTTATAGATACTAGACATCCTTAATTCCTGCATAAAAAGGCTGCAGGGAGTGGACATCAGGGCTTTTCTGGCAAAGGCTGCTCTGTTGCACAAAATGCTGGGACTGGCTTTGGCCAGCTGTGCATTTGGCATGGAGTTAGGGTCAGCGGCAACCATATCAAATTAGGGCTGTTTCGTGACCCCCGGGCAGCGAGGAGTCCAGCTGCCGTATTAGAGAGTGAATATTGCTGCCCACGTCACTGCCGAGCTCTTCTCTGCAGCTGCTGTTTGTGCCCAGATTTAATTATAGCAATGATATCTAAAGACCCTCCTTGCGATAGCACCCCTAAAGCAGCACCCAACAAGGAAATTCCCCTTTTCCTCTGCAAGTGTCATTTGGGAAATGCTCTCGTTCCCCACGCAAGCGCCTCATAAGGCTGAATCGATTCACCTTTGCGTGCGGAGAGGTCAAGGGAGCACAGTGTCCGATGTTGTCCTGGATCCGATTTGGCACGTTCGGATGGCCGTGCGTGCCAAAAGAGCCTTGGACGTTTCAAAGCGAGAGAGGGAGCGAGGTCCCATGTGCTGAAATGCCAGAAAGGGAAGTAGAAAGCCTGCAGACACAAGGCTGACCGCCCGGCAGAGTAGAGTATCTAGTTAATTTTACAAAAAGCATTGGAACCTCTTAAATCACCTTTTTTCCATGCTAGAAGAGATTAGACTGCAGGGAGGTAGTGAAAAATGATAGATTCAATGAAAGCTTTGGAAAGGAGAGGGGTTTGGCATTGGGGAGGATTCTAGACATGGGTCTGAAAGGGAAAACAAACGTGTAAGTGATGGTCTTCCGTGTTGTGTATCTCCTCTGTAGATGGAAGAGCTTTTAGAGATGCAAGATCAGCCATTACATTAAACAACATTCGGTTATCTCTAGCAAATCTGTTCTTAGAGGTGCAGTCTTCTGAAGGATGGGAATAATGGTGCTTTGTGTAATGGAAACGCTGGTCTTGTCTGGTTCCTCTGAGCTCTCCTCCTACATGGTCCACAGTTCAGGCTGGTTTACAAGCTGATAGGAGAGTTTGGAGGGTCGTGAGAGGTATTTCTGGTTTGGGAGTGTCTGCCGAGTGTATTCCAGTCTTTTTTACCCTACATGAGAGAATATACAGGTGATGGTAGGAGGATTTTTTTTTTCTATTTATTTCTAGGCTGCCAATGTGTATGTCCCTGTCTGAGAAGGTGACTGGGCCTGAATGTCTGGACAGAGAGTCCAGGGTCTGGCTCAGCCTGAGAAATGGAGAGTCTTGCACAATGTCTGCATGGAGCTAGCTGGGAATTGCTCATCTCCTCTCTCAAGGAAGAGTGCTATTTTAAGAGAGCTGTGGAGCCCTAGGGAATGCAATCTTCAGGCATGGATGACATTGCAAAGCCAGCTCTGAAAATGTTCCGATTTACTTRCTTAACCTAAAGTTGCTGCCTCTTGCTGTGATGATGGTGACTCTGCAGCTGTATGTGCAGGAGAACCAAGTCACTTTATTTGCCTGWYRAATACAGCAGGTTTCACCTTAGACTTGGGACTAAATGGGCAGGGGCATAGTTTTTGTCCCGCTTTGTTCCTAGGAGAATGTGGTCTTGTCACGCAGCTGTGCAAAAGGCATCTCCTGGACCTGTGAACAACGATGGCCAGGTAAAAGCTGTGCTCTCCTCACCCATCCTTTCTGTGAACAGAGATCAAGTGCTGCCCCAGCCCATGATGGCTGTGTTCAAACCCTAGACTTACATTGCTCTCTTCCATGTTGTTCTCTRCCTCCTACCCTGTCTATCCCATGTCTTCTGCCAAATAGACTTAACACGTAGTGACAGTTGGCTGACCTATGTTTTGGTAGCTTAAAGCTCTGGCATTTCTGCAAAAGGGCCTAAGTGCGTCTTGCAAATGCTGCTGTTGGCTCCATTGCATTGGTAGACCTCCTGGTCTGCTAGGACYACTCTTGTTTGCAAAGGTACTTGTACTTGCTGCTTTTCTGCAGCATTCTGGTGAGGTATTTCAATGTGTGCTTATGTCTACACMTCCGCTCTGTGCCTATCCTAGCTGTAAGGGCATGGGTCTGGAGTCTGCTCCCTTTTCCTTCTGCGTGTGCATACTCCATTCTCTTGTGTTACTTCTCTGTGGTCTCTAAGCTCCAGGGAGCAACAGGAATGAGATGTTGCTCCCTAAAGGCCATAGGACCTCTCTTCTCTCTATTCTCCAGAATTTTTCAATTGATGGGAGGCTCCAGTGTTTGGAAGTGCAACTTTTGTTTCCTCCAGCGCTAGCTCTGATGTCGCTGCTTATCCCATGAACCCAGAAATGCTGTATCCAGTGTCACCCTTGGTGTGGGCTGGAGCTGATCTGCAGGGCCTGCAAGAAACCCTTGAAGTAAGCGTATCCTAGATAAGAGCGTCCTGATAGACGATTTTCACCTTTATATATTCATGATGCCAAAAATCTGAGGAATATGCTGAATTTGCTTCTTATTGTATATTGTCTCATTCTACAAAAGCAATTATGTGTACTGCCTAGCTGATTGACTTTGTCCATCAGCTGGATTTGGCTGGAAGAGACCCGTCTTTAACAATATGAGCCCTTGTCCGTGTATTGTGTGTGAGCAAGAGAAGGCGYGAAGGCTCCTGGTGTGTTGCCACTTGTTGGCTCTGTGTGTACACGTCTTCCTTTCCTGATGTTGTAAGTCTTTTGGGCTGCCTCAGCTAAATGGCACTATTAGTGTCATATTGCCCCGTGCAGACCTCACCTTGCTGTCCCTAACTGAGTTCACCAATGAGTGTTGGGAGGGGGATGGGGCAAGCTTTCGATCATGCATGGGCTGTCCTTTCTGTGAATCTCTCAAAAGAAAGTTGTTTTTCAGAGGAATTGAGCAGTGGTGACTGGATCAGCCCCCTTAAAGTCCAACTCTAAAATCAGTTGCCTTAAAAAAATGGCATGCGTTAGAAGAAACGTGGCAGGTCATACTCCTTGGTTGTCTGGGTGTAGGCTTGGCTGACCATGCCAACAGCCTCTGCTATAAAATGAGATGTACGCTGGATACAAGATTGAACACTGGGGAATATAAATTTCCTGCCACATAATATATATATATTTATRTATATAAAAATAGCCTGCCACAAGATTGCATTGTTTTCTTGCTAATATTGGGTCCTGTATTTGGTAAAATCCCATTGTTAAAAGTGGTATGGAGATGAGGGAATACAATCTTTCTGGCTTGCTTAATGTGGAGCATCCATGTGGGACGACAAAGCTGCAAAGACATGGGGGCACTCCCAGAAGACTAAAAAAAAATTTAGAAGACTAAAATCCTAATTCGGGGTAATTCCCAGCTCCTGTTGGCTTCAGTAGGATGTCAGGATGCTTACTTGCCTCTGAAAAGTAGKTTGCTACTCATTTGGATTTGGATGATGGCTTTGCCTCCACATGTGGAAATATCAGCTGAAGTCTGAACTGCCCTTGGAAGAGCTGCTGTGAATGTTGCTTTAATGCACAGTTTTGAAGAAGAATCCCAGCCCTTGTTTTCTCTTCCTCTCCCAATTTGCTAGGGAGAAAGATGTGGTCTTTCCACCTAATTTTAGAAAGAGATGTCTATTGCAACTTACTGGCTAGTTTTAGGTAAATGGCTGCATTCCTAGTGTTAGAGGAAGAGTCAAAAGTCTGAAGTGCTGGTCTCAGCAACGAGGACAAATGGAAGAGGAAAGTAGCCTGAATCGACTGRTATTTTTATTCTGTGTTGGGCAAATGAAGGCTGCAGAACTGCAGCTGTTTGTGTATGGCTTATCGTCCTTGAGGGGAGACCCGTTGCAGACTGTCATCGCCTGGAGAGCCGCGTGTCAGACCCTCTTGGGCACATGACACATTGCTAACTGGGGCTAGACGCTGAAAGATGAGGCAGTGGTTAGAGGTGTGCCAACATACTGCTTTTCCTCTTGCAGTGAAGCACCCAGAAAGAGCAGGTCAGGGGTTTTAGGCTTTTCATTAAAAACTCAAGTGTGAAGCCGCTTGCCTCCACTTGCTGTAGCGGATACCTTGTGCACAGCCCACCTTGATGTTGTGTCAAGTCGGGATGGTTCAACCACCTCAAGAGGTGCAAAGACACCTGCAAAAGCTGTAGCGACCCCCAAATGAAAGTGGTCCTCTTGATTTGCCATTGTGCACCTTCTTGATCCAGAAAGTAACTATTTCTCCCAGTCCTTTTAATATTTGAGATGCTGGTTCATCCTCTTTAATGGCAGGGACAAGACTGTGTCTTCCCTGCTCTCCTCTCTCCTGGGACAGCAAAGACGGTGTCACTGGGTGGTGCTGAAGCTGGTGGGTGGACGAGCRTGTGACCGGCTGGGTTCAGCCTGCTGGAGCCCCTCGATTACGGTGCGCTTAAAATAATCATGCAGCCTTCTGAGCACTGGGTGAGTTAGGGCAGCAAATAGTTACAATGAATAATTTAATCTTTTCCCATCTGGCCAAAACAAAAATGCTTTCTATTTTTACATGGGRATCATCGTAGTTTAAGAAGTGCATTAAGGTGGCTGTGGTAAATGCACCTGTAACTGCAGACTACTCTGCTGCATTTTAATCTGCAATAGTGCTGCTTTATCCTAGCTCGGTCAAAAATCAAATATGTTTTCTGAAGTTCAGAAATGGCTTGGAAGCCTCTTAACTTCAGCTGTAGCTATCCAAAATGCAGAGCGCTGGGATTTTTTTTTTCCTTTTAATTGGAAAYGAATTCTTGTGTGTCATCCTGCATTCTGTCCATGTTCTCCTCTCTTCCCAATCTACCCAAGATTTAGGGGAGAGAAACACAGTTAAAAATCCAAAAATATTTGGCATTAGAGAGAGTTGGGGAGAAACGGGATGTGCAGACAAGAAYTCATAATGACAAAGTAGCTATCTGCTTTTCTCACCTTTTGAATTCTGAAAAAGTAAAGTGTCCCAAGTTGAGGGAAATGAAAGAAAGCAAAGCACTAAACTGACTTTGCTGTGGGGCTCTAGGAAATATCTGCCCTGAAAGGTGACTTGGCTATTTGGAATTTGATTTTCCARTCTCCCCTCTGACTTTCTTTTATTTTTTACCTGGATAGCCAGAGAGTGGAGATAAGCAGGAAGGAAGGAACTAAGCACAGAGGAAAAAAATATCTGCACATACTTGGGGGAAAGATCACTCAGCAAATGTGCTCACAAATATTTGGACTGTTGTCTTGCGTATGGGAATGTGACGAAAACGCTTTTTGCATGTCTTCTGAATCAGTGAAAAAGAGGCTTTGAGCTTAGTAATTCATGTATCAACATCTTGAGCTTTGTTTAAACACTTTTGTCTAAGATTGTAGTGCTGGCTTGAAATGGGATTATGGTTTGTTTTCCTTGGCTTCCTGAAATTTTGCTTTAGGAGGACTTTAGCTCTATTATTACGCCRTATTTATTATGTAAGGACACTAACACCAATGATGAAAGCTTGTGAAATAATTCATGTGCTCCTTGTGTGTTTGGCTACTGCTTTATATTTGTTATAGCTTTCTACAGTGGATTTGCTTTCATATAATTTGGGGGGGAAGATGGACACATGCATATGAATCTAATTATTTTAAATAGCAGGGAAAGAGCTGTCCATAGCTGCGTGCTCTGTCATTCCTGTCTGCAAAATTGCAGCTATTTATCCTCCTCAGGGTCTTGTTGCAGTAAAATTCCAGATGTCATTGTTTGTTGGATTTTAAAAATGATTTTAATTTTCTCAGAGGTCTAGAGAGTGTGTCAGGATTGATTTGCTGTCTGTGAAGAGAGACTTTACTTTTGTGGGCTCYGAGCTTGAAAGACAACTTCAGGGCCACTGTGTGTCTTTCCGTGGGCTTTGGGAATACTGAAAACCAAATTATCCAAATCAGTCTCTTCTTGAAAACATTACCTCTCGTATATAGCCACCAAGAAGGTTTGTGGTAAAATGCAGTAGGTTGGATTTGCTGGAGGCAACTGCTTGTCTRTTTGTGCCTATAAAATGTCTATATGTTCTATGTGCCTATAAAAATGCCTATTGCTATAATCCAAATATTGAAAATTTAACCTTTTCTTTCCTTGTTTCTGGCTCACAAGCAGAGGCAACTCTAAAATACTGATACARCCAAGACCTGTTTCTCTGCAGTGTTGCACAGACTTGGTAATCGTTATGGTTCCCTGGAAGAACTTCCCTGGTTTGGGGTTTGGAGGAGATGGGGCATATTTCTATGAACCGATCGTGCTGTTTTATCCCTGCTCCCTTTGCTTTGTCTCGTTCTTTGGTCCCAAATCTGGGCTTACTTCACTCGTTGCCCTCTTTAAACAGAGGGCAAGATCTTCTGCAGAAAGGTAGGAGAGTTTGCACGTCTAGGGCTTGYGCATGGTCCAAGTAAGATGTTATCAAGGTATTGCTCCACGGCAGTCTACCCTGTCAGAGGATATCCTGGTATCATGTTTCACCAGCCCGCTGGATTCCCCTTGCCTTGCTCAGTGTACAAGATGCTCGATTAAGTTGTTGTGAAGATGCTCCTACTTATTGGCTGCTATTTGAACCCTGATACGGATCTGTCGATTCCTTTGGCCTTTTTCTGACTCTTCTTCTGGAGCATCTGATGGTTTGTCCCTGGAAAAGGCTGAACATGTTTTCTTTGAACGCTATTACCTCAAATAGCTGCAGTTAAAGACTATGAGATTGGGTTAGAGCGGGCACTCAGGGTGGAAAATGAGCCAAACTGTTTGTTTTCTGGGGGGTGTGTGTAAAATTGCTAAGCTGATGGAAGGTGGAGCTGGACGGGCTGTGGACTAATCAAGCAGTGAATCTCCATCCTGTGCATGCCAGTGTGCTTGAGCACTGCTATGTGCCTTCTCAGAAGACACAWAAGTCTGCCTCTTTTGCCCCAAAAGACAACTTTGGGTTTTTTTCTAGATTCAAGGATCCCCTCTAGGTATTGCAGCACTTCTTAATTCTTTTTTTTTAATTTTTTTTTTTTAACACTGGGGTTTATAAGGCTGCAACACAGCTCTGCTTGTGCATCTGGCTACAGTAATGTCCGGCCTTTCCTTCCCTTACAGCATTGTAGGGGATATTTTCACAAAGTTGTCCCTGACCATCACGTTTTTCGTTTAAGGATTTAAATGTATGTTTAGATTAGACTTCTATATAGCAAATGTTTGACACCAAGCAGAGGGCATTTGTCATRTTTTGGTTAGCAAACTAGGACCTTTTCATACTGAAAAGCCTCCAAACCTGTATTCAGGTCTGTGGTTTTTGCATCTGTGTCCCTGGCAGCGATCCGAGGACAAACCTCAGCAGGGCTGAGGAGCAAGGCTCATGCAAGTTCCCAATGTCTGGAAGCTGCAAAAGCTTGCAGTGTGCTCTGTCTGGCCAAATAGTCCCAACGTTTGCGAATGTGAATCACACTTAGGATGATGAGATGCTGTAGACACCACACCAGGTTCAGAAGAGATGTGGAAGGAGAAATGTAAACCATACACCTTGCATGAACATCTGAGGGACTTGGCAGATGCTGGACCAACTCTGGGAAAGAGAAGGGTGGAAATAGTATGTTTGCCTCTCCTTTCTTGCTTTTGCCTTTCACACCACTTTTCTGGATCCTTCGTGCCTCAGGGGTACCCACTGTCCAATCTCACAAAACATCTATCCAACTTGCAGCATCTATATTTGCTGGTCTGTCCCAGCAGGATAAAGAGCCCAGTAACAGCAGGATTTG